>JANAVB010036052.1:0-25277 GCA_029216955.1 Iris pallida
CATTGTACTCTCTCCTTTTTACCTTAATGATTGGCACCTATAGCAATAAATGATCAGAGACCAAGTTATGTTCAGGCGAAGGGTTACAATCTCGGTCCTTGTTTGGTTTAAGGATTGTAACCTGGCTTCCGGAATAGTACCTTCGTTTTCTCTTCATATATTGTCCAGCTATTTTTATTTAGCATGATTCTCCAGTTTTTTATGTCAATGATGCTTCGCTTAATTATGTTCTCTGATTGGGATAAGTGCATTGGTAGTGCAAAAACCTCAATCTGCGTTATTTATTGTTGTTTTCTTACATGTTGAATGCTAATGATTTGTTGGCTTTAGTTCTTAAGTGAATCCTCCTTTGTGGCACTTGCTCTTTCTGGGGTCTGATCCAGCTGGTTTTGTATGGCCAGATACCGGAGCAGCACCAAAGGATCTTCCTGCATTTCAGTCCGATGGTGGTCACCAGGCGTAACCAGGGCATCGAGTGGGTTCTTTTTTTCTCCCACTGTAATATTGTAAATTATTCTTTTGAGGCGTTTAGCCGACGAGCAAGTGTTAGCTCGATTGTACTTACTTACTGTCTGCCTACGGGCTGTAACATGATTGACAAGCCCCGGGGGTTGATCATGTATGACTGAACTCTTGCTAGTCCTCACATTTTGTAACGACTAGCTTCATGATCATTCCGAATATATAATGTATGGGACGTCTTACTATTGTGTATTTGGTGGTCTGACATCTTGTAATTACTATTAGTTGGTTGAGATTGAGACAATAGACTATTTTACGACCTTAAGAGACAGATGATTGTAGTGAAACCCTCACATATCTAGACAGCCGTGACCGTATAGCGGTGTGGATTCCATTCCGTTATGCGTAGCTGGCTATGTCTGCCCCCGCTCTCCAGTATTCTGGTTCTGGGGCGTGACACTTCAAATCTCGCTGACGGACGTTGGCCGCTTCCAATCGACGACGGCTTCAACTTTCTTTGGATCGACCGCAATGCCTTCAGCTGAAATGATGTGTCCGAAAAATGCGACGCTACTCAGCCAAAATTCACATTTGCTTCACTTCGCAAACAACTGATTCTCTTGAAGGGTCTGAAGCACAGTCTAGATGTTCAGTGTGTTGCTGCTTGCTCTTCGAGTAGACAGTATGTCGTCGATGAAGACTACTACAAACTTGTCGAGGAATGGTCGGAACACCCGATTCATCAGATCCATGAAAGCAGGGGCGTTCGTTAGGCCGAACGCATTACCAGGAACTCGTAATGGCCGTATCGAGTGCGAAAGGCAGACTTCTGCACATCGTCCGGCTTGATCTTAAGTTGATGGTAACCCGAATGCAGATCAATTTTAGAGAACACCGTGGCTCCTTGAAGCTGATCAAACAGATCGTCTATGCAGGGCAGGGGGTATTTGTTCCGGACGGTGGCTTTATTCAGCTCGCGTAGTCGATACAAAGACGCATAGAGCCATCCTTCTTCTTGACAAACAGCATGGGCGCTCCCCATGGCGAGACGCTGGGTCGGATGAATCCCTTGTCGAGCAATTCTTGTAACTGCACCTTGAGTTCTTTAAGCTCTGCAGGGGCCATTCTGTACGGGGCTTTCGAGATCAGTCGAGTGTTGGGAAGGTATCGATAGTGAACTCAATCTCTCGATCGGACGGCATGCCGGACAGCTCGTCCGGGAACACATCGGGGAATTCTGCCACAACGTCGGTCTGACCCGCGTTTGCACTATCCTGCCGCATGTCTCGAACGGAAGCTAGATAGCCTTCGCACCCGGAATGCAGCATCCGTCGAGCAGATATTGCGGAGATCACCATACAGGTCGGCGACGCCTCACCACACGAGTAGCAGAATTCAGGCACTCCAGGTATGCGGAATGTGACCTTCTTTTTAGCGCAGTCTATGGTTGCGTTGCATGGACCGAGCCAATCCATCCCTAGAATGATATCGTAGTCCTTAATATTTAGAACTATCGCATCGAGACTGACCTTTTGACCACCTATACAGATGATTCCGTATCCGCAGACTAAATTTGCAAGTAGTGGCATGCCCGACGGTACGTTAACCGTGAGATCGAGGCCCAGTTGTGTCAAGGAGAATTTGTGCTCGACGGCAAAGTCCGTCGATATAAAACTATGTATGGAACCTGAATCAAACAATACACGAGCAAGTTTATTATTGAATTACAGTATACCTGTCACGACTGTATCAGATGCGAACGCTTCGTCGCGAGTCATGGCGTAGACGCGGCCCTGAGCATTGGGGCGACGGTCTTGGCCATTCTGTTGTGCGGTCGGTGGAGCCCGAGGTGCTTGGCCTCGGTTTTGTTGGTATTGGTGGGGGCGCTGGTTTGACTTCTCCGGACAGTCGCGTAAGATATGGTCTTTTCGGCCGCACGCGAGGCACGCACCGTTCTTCGATCGGCACTCATTGAGCAAGTGCCCCACTTTGTGGCAGAAAGTGCAGACTACTCGATCCTTCGTCTGGTTGTCGCCTTCGTTGCTACGGTTTTGATGCTTATGTGCGTTGTTGCCTCCCGTATTACTATGACAATTGTTATTAAAGTAAACATCACCGGTAGTAGTAGGAGGACACTCGGACTCCAGACGGATGGCGTGGTTGAGTGCCTCGCCCACAGTTTTGTATTCACCCACCGAAACGTGAGCGCGGATAGTGGAACGTAGACCCACTTCAAATCGTCGAGCTCGACTTGCTGTGGTAGGTAGGAAGTCTCCAGCAAACTTGGCCAGTTTGTTGAATTTGGCCGCATATTGTCGTACCGTCATATTCTGTCACTTCCCGTTCCCAGAATACGTATTTATTTAATATTTATCATGTATTGTTCTGTATTTAAATTCTTTTAATTTTACGTTAATTATTTTTCTGTATTTTACTTTCTGTATTTGTCTTTCTGCTTTGGTTATTGGGTTCGGCCTAGATTGGTTTGTTTTCGGTTTTTCTTGGTTCATCATGAACCCAACTCCCCACCTACCACCACTCCTTCATTTAAAGCCCATCCTCTTTCTCTCTCTTCATTTACTTCACTATTACTCTTCTTACTCTTCTTCTTCCTCCATTACTCTCCCACCCACCCATTTGGAGAGGCAAGTACATCTTGCACACCAAGAGGAATTCATGCATCCCCATTAATTTTTTAGTCCATGTTGTTCATCTTCTCTTCCTCTACAAGTTTAGGTCTTGAACTTCTTGATTTCCATGGATGGTTGGGTGTAGATCTAAGTTTCAAGTTTTGGTTTTCATATGGATTTTATGGTTTTGATCTATCAAACTTTGTTGTTTTCAAAAATAAGTGGTTCCACGTTGTAGAGAATTTAATTCTGCTAAAGTTTGGCTTTTGAAAAGTTAGATTCCGATTTATTTTGAGGAAGTTATGGCCAAAACAATTTTGGTCAAACTTCTATGTTCATCTGCAGCATGAGCCGCATGTCGCAGTTGAGCCGCATAGATGTCGAGGTTGGGCCGCATGAGTCACATGTCGCAGTTGAGCCGCATAGATGTCGCGGTTGGGCCGCATGAGCCGCATGTCGCAGTAGGCCGCATATGGTGTCGCGAATGAGCCGCATAAGGCACATGTCGCAGTTGAGCCGCATAGATGTCGCAGTTGGGCCGTATGAGCCGCATGCCGCAGTTGAGCCGCATAGATGTCGCGGTTGGGCCGCATAAACCGCATGTTACAGTTGAGCCGCATAGATGTCTCGGTTGGGCCGCATGAGCCGCATGTCGCAGTTGAGCCGCATATGGTGTCGCGAATGAGCCGCATAAGGCACATATCGCAGTTGAGCCGCATAGATGTCGCGGTTGGGCCGCATGAGTCGCATGTCGCAGTTGAGCCGCATAGATGTCGCGGTTGGGCCGCATGAGCCGCATGTCGCAGTTGAGCCGCATATGGTGTCGCGGTTGGGCCGCATAGGCCACATGTCGCAGTAGGCCGCATATGGTGTCGCGGTTGGGCCGCATAGGCCGTATGTCGCAGTTGAGCCGTATATGGTGTCGCAGTTGGGCCGCATATGCCGCATGAGCCGCATGTCGCAGTTGGTCCGCATGCATGTCGCAGAATAGGCCGTATAATGCCTATTTTGGTTGTTTCTGACTGTTATATGTCCTATTTTGACTGAATTATGGCTAGAATTTCTTCTAACTCCCAATATGAAAGTTGTAGATCTTTTCCTTGGCTTCAAGTATGTGTTACCAACTATTTATGCTAGTTATAGACTCGACCATGCTTAATACTAATTTAACTTTCATGCCTTGTCACGAATTGACCCCGACTGTTACTTTGACTAATAATTGATCATGCGTTCCTAGTTGGAACTAAGAGACTGGCTAGTCGTCTTATTGAATTGAATGAATGAGACACGTTCATATTAACTATGAACTATTATAATCGATTGGCCGATCCCGAATATTGACATACAGGCATGTGCATGCTTCAATTTATTTATTTTTCTACAAAGCAGCATGTGTACTTTATGGTCAAGACATGATTATTTCGTGGTTAGTTTTGATTGTTGCATTACGCTATGTAAGACCTACAACATAACCGTACGGGTATCGTTGTAGAGTTGGGCATATCGTACTCTGTACGAAAGTACTCATTCTGAATGACCATGATCCACGACATGGGATTTCAATCAACATAGGGGCTATTAAGTTAAATAAAATAATGATTGCATGGAGAAAATGGATTCCCGAGTTCTTACATGGCAGCCCTCTTTGGGACTATTAAGTGCCCGACAGGCCGGCTGGTTCCCACAGATACTGCAAATCTGCCACACGGGCAGGGAGCGATATCTGCTTATAATATTTATTGTATATTGTATATTGATGACGAGCGTCCCGCTGGGACTCGTCTAATTCATGATTGGCGCAATTGATTGATTGGGTAGACTAGCCTTGCTCGTACATAGTAAGAATTGAGGAATCCTTATTGCATAAATTCCAAGATAACTTGGAACTCACAGTAGCAAGCCGTAGTAGTTGCATGGCCGTTTAAGTTGACTTGTTTGTGTACTGGACCTACTCTGTTAACTAACTGAGATGATCAGAATGTCAGGATATGAAGAGCCAACTTCTGTCCTTGTTTGGTTGGGAGGTTGGCTCGAAGTGTCGTGATGTTATGTGAATCCTAGTAGCAAGCAGAGGTATATATATCATATTCTCTTATTACTGGTTTTAATCCCTCATATCGTGCTTCCTTGCGGTACTTGCTATTAGAGGTCTAACCTCTCTGGTTTTGTATGGCCAGATTTAGAGCCAGTCCCCGAGGACTCAGCTTACTTCCACCTCCAAGATGGTCAATACTAGAGGGATGATCGCAGGAGGACTCGAGTGGGTTCCTTACTTCCCCACTCGTTTTGTTATTTACTTAATACCTTGCCGTTTGGCACCGACAAGTTAGTCGGATTGTCTTGTACTTACTTTTACATAATTGTAATTAAGTCAGACTGCAGCTGATAACAATTGTGTATACTTTGCTACATCATCTGGCTATATTTTGTAAAGCCAGATATCAAGAATATTTTGACTGAGCGTTTGGGACGCCTTACTGCTTTATCTTACATGTTCTCTATTCCTGTTTCCTGTTTGAATGATTGAGACAATAGATGTGAAGTGACCATAGAAGACTTCTATGTAGTATACACCCCCTCGTCTTGTTAGACAGCATTGATCGTATTATACGGTATTCATCTATCCGTAATACGTAGCTGGCTGAGTCATTCTTCCGCTCTCCAGTATTCTGGTTCTGGGGCGTGACAAGGTTTTAGTGGTGGCCCATGCAGGTCTGATTTCAGACTTGTGGGGTGTTTTAATTTATAGGATGTCTCAATCACACATGTTCTCCCTTGATCTCATGATTCGTTACTCTCGACTCTAGCTTGACATTCCGGTATCCTTTGACTTCATTGATCTTTCCTGTCCGATCGTTTGATTGTTCTCTTGTCCCTTTTCTTAGGGGCACCTCGTCCGCATCTGTCAGGACTGGGCAACAACAACAAGGGCAACATGGACAACCTGACCATGTTGGTCAGCAACAAGGACCAGTACTACCTCAAGAGCCTATCCAAGAAGAAGTAATAGTAGAAGCAGCAGCTGGATCGCAGTATCCGGAGGTTCTACCACCACCAACAGTTCCACCTACCCCTGTGGAAGTAGACACACCAGCCCTTCTGGAGATCATGAGGGGGATGATGGCTACTCAGCAATATCAGATGTTAGCCCAGCAGCGCATGCACGCTCAGTTACAAGAGCAGAATGTATTACTCAATCAAGGATTACAGACGACTTTGGAAAGAGGGGCGAGGACAGATTCAGGAGCATCAGCCAGGTTTTGCAAGTACAACTCCCGTTGTTTCGAGGGCACGGAAGATGCCATCTCAGCAGATGCGTGGCTTAAGGATATTGAGGCTATTCTGACAGCAGCTAAGGTGCCGGCAGAAGAACGTGTGGATCAAGTAAAGTTGTTACTTTAGGATCTCGCACGTGATTGGTAGGAATCAGAGGAAGTAGGCATCAGACGTCCTGTGGCTTGGGACGATTTTACCGCAAGGTTCAAGACAAAGTACTATAGAGTTGTGGCACAGTTTGAGCTACAACAGAAGTTTATCAACCTCAAGCAGGCCGGCAAGATTGTAGATGCTTATGCAGCGGAGTTCTGCAGATTGAGTAGGTTCGCCCCAGAGATGGTAGCAACAGAGAGCCAGAGGGCTATGGGGTTCCAGCAAGGGTTTCATCTTGAGCTTTTGCAATTGATAGAAGGGCACAACTACCAGACTTTTGATGAAGTATTGATGGCAATCCGAAGGCATGAGATCACCGTTCAGAGGATCACATCAAGGACTGGAGGTCAGAAGAGATCCCACAATCAGATTGAAGGAGGAGGGGGAACAGCGCCCCGAACAACAGCACCATCCCTTGGCATTCGCATTCACGATGTGGCAATCCGAGGGCCAGCACCACCACCCAGACAGCAGCAACAGCAACAGAGGAAGAACCAGCAACCCCGGGCAGGCTGCACTTATTGTGAAAAGGTAGGACACACTAGAGATGTGTGTCGGACATTGAACGTACAGTATTTGATATGTGGAAATCCAGATCATCGGATTACCACATGTTCCATGAATTCAAGGTCAGGAGGACCAGTGCAATAATTTCCTGCTCTGCCAGCACCAGGGGCAGGACAGTATCGAGGACCAGCGGTAGCAGTGAGACCGTTGGCACAGCGCCCGTTCATGACACAGGCTCAGATGTTTCGGCAGCAGGGACCGCCGATGCAACAGTACCAGCATAGACCACCCCAGCATCATCAAGGAAGGGGCCAGCAGCAACACCAGGCTAGGCCGCAACATGGAAACCAACAAGGAGGTCGAGGGCAGGCATTCACTCTGTCCTTGGAAGAGGCATTAGCATCGGAAGATGTTGTGGCAGGTAATATTCTCGTCGTCTCATATCTCGCAGTAGCATTGTTTGATTCAGGAGCATCATACTCATTTATATCTGCACAATTTGCAATACGGCTAGGATTGGAATTCGAGGCATTGCCAGGGAGGTTAAATATACTCACTGGTAATAGGCTCGTATGAGTTAGTAGAGTTATTCTAGCATGTAGCGTTGTAGTTTGCGGGCATTCCTTACCCGCCCGGTTGATAGAATTTCCTGTTAGAAATTTCGACGTTATCTTAGGCATGGACTGGCTGAAAGACAGTCATGCGACAATAGATTGTCGTAGAGGGAGTGTATCTTTTGATATTCCAAGCATGAAGAGGTTCACCTTAGTCAGATCAGTGGTAACCCAACAAGAGCAGGGAGTAGTAATGACAATGGAAGAAGTTCAAGTTTCGAAGGTAGTTAAAGAGTTTCTAGACGTATTTCCTGAAGAACTTTCAGGTCTACCACCGATTAGAGATATTGAGTTCAGTATAGAATTGGCACCTGGTACTAAACCGATATCAAATCGAGTTTACAGAATGGCGGATTCAGAGCAGGCCAAGGTATATCAGCACATAGAGGAACTGAAGAAGAAGAAGTTCATCCAAGCTAGCGTATCACCGTGGGCAGCACCAGTGGTACTTGTGGGGAAGAAGTGTCACGCCCCGAGTCGGCAACGTTCGTCCCCGATGTTAATTTTGCCGATTCGATCGTCCTCGCTAAGACGTGATGCCGCACGAGCCTGGAGTTGCGCTCGTGCAAGGCAAGATGACAAGTTCTCAAACGGTTATCTTTTGATTTTGATATTAATATGCCAAGTCGAAACTTCACAAATCACATCAGAATATAAGACGCAGTATAGGAAGATAGAAATGCTTTTCATTCATAGCTTACAACGAAGTGCAAGTCGTAATTTACATTGGATGCCGTTACGGCTACATTGATTGAAAACAGAAAGAAAGAAAATACATTCGACAAGTTGTCTGAACTACGCTTGTCGTCCCATACATTTGCCCCTTTATACATAAGCCGTCGACTTGAATTGGCTTCAAAATACTTCAGCATAGGAAGAGCTTCAAAATGCCTCTCTGCACTTCAGCTTCGTTTTTAGGTTGGAGCGCCCGCCGCACCTGGGGAAATTGGGGGAGGGGATTAGCACACTTGCTAATTGGACGAGACGAACCAACTCGTCTAAACCGACTCTGATTTGTTAGGATAGGCATGCTTTAGAGTTGTCTTTCTATTAGAACTAAATGAATTCAGTTCATATTCGATAGCCGTCTTTGAGTAATAAAGCATACAGTATAACATCGCAGTTTTTATATTTCTTACCACGGCCGTGCTCGTCCCTGCATGAAAAACAGAGATAATATTTACCCTGCATAAGACAATAGATGAGCATGAAACTATCTTATATGCGGTCATTGGTGCTATGCACCACTAGGGACTTAATCGAAGTTGGCATGCGACGCTACCCTTTCAGCCTAGGTTGCAAGCCTTACTGAAGGTCCCGCGTGCCTCGCGCCGAAGTACCATGAATTATTCCCCCTAGGACGAATCGGTTCCGATGCCCCGGATACCGTTTCGAGGAAAACGAACTTGTGCACAAGCTGTCCATGACCATGCCTATGTGCGAATATTTGATATATGCAACCCGTTTTGTATAGCACGGATAGTATCGAACGACATTATCATTTCTCGCAACTCATGCAACGATTCATTTTCCCCAAAGCCGTACACCGATTTAGCGTCCCGTGGGCACCAAATTGTCCAAGGCATCATAATCCATGTTCAACATTTCGTAATATTTTGCAGCACTTGAAATAGTCTATCTTTTTCTGTAAACCTTAAACTTTTTGGTTTATGTGAAAAACTTGTATTTGTAAATCGATACATTTTTTTCCGAGTTCTTGACTTAGTGGATTGGCATACAATTAACTTGGCATCGTTCGATTTGAATGGATTCGAAGCAAGGAATAAGTTTGCGGGACAGAATAGAAAAGAAGGCCGAATCACCCACCGATTACTTTGTTTCGTGCCGACCGTCCAAGCGCTACGCAACGTCAATCCTTAGTTATGCGAGCTCCTGCAATGGCACCAACGCTTTGTTAGAATTCCTTCTTTTTCCCTTGCATCGAAATTGTAATTGCATCCATGAAAACGACGCGAAAGCACTTCATCAAGCCCAGCGGCAAAAGATCCAAGAAAACCATACAGCGGTCCGGTCCCGTCGAAGGGACTCTTATAGAGAGCTCGTGCGCCGAGACGCAGCCCACTGCATCTAGGACTTGTTCCAACAGAAGTCGTTCCATTAGTTGGATCGATTCTCGTATCTTTCGTCCAAATCGAATTGAATCGATGCCGCAAGGCGTTAACGTTTACCAAGATCAGCGATCGAGTCAGATGGCCATCTAAGTTCCCGGCCGATCTGACTCGGCGCTAGCATATTATGAAGTTCCGTCGCCTATCGAAAGCGGGGCGCAACATAATATACCACTAAGAAAAAGTTTTATCCCGAAACTTAAGAACAAGGGTCTGACCTTAACTTAGAGAAACAACGCAGGGTACTTCTCCTTCATCTCCGCCTCCATCTCCCACGTCGACTCCTCAACCGAATGGTTCCGCCAAAGCACGCGGACTAAGGACATCGATCGATTTCGTAGCACCTTTTCCTTGCGGTCCAAAATTTGAATAGGCTCCTCCGAGTAAGACAAGTCAGTACGTAGCTCCAACTGATCGAAGCTAACCACATGACTTGGATCGTTCACGTATTTTCGAAGTTGTGAAACATGGAAAACATCGTGCACATCGGCTAAGGCAGGAGGTAGTGCGATCCGATAAGCAACCGTCGCAACTCGCTCAATGATCTCGAAGGGGCCTACAAATCTCGGGCTCAATTTGCCTTTAACGCCGAACCGCACCACTCCGCGCATGGGCGTTACTTTCAGAAACACATGGTCCCCGGCCAAGAACTCTAGCGATCGTCGACGAAGATCTGCGTAGCTCTTTTGTCGACTTTGCGCGATGCGGAGTCTATCTCGAATCAAGCGGACCTTTTCGACGGCCTGCTCCACCAGTTCCGGTCCGAGCACCTGTCGCTCTCCGACTTCATCCCAGCATATCGGCGAACGACACTTCCTCCCGTAGAGCGCTTCGTATGGAGCCATCTGAATACTCGACTGATAACTGTTGTTATACGCAAACTCCGCAAGCAACAAATGCGTATCCCAACTAGTCTTTAGGTTGATCGCACACAGACGCAACATATCTTCTAAGATCTGGTTGACTCTCTCCGTTTGACCATCTGTTTGGGGATGGTACGCCGAACTAAAGTTCAGTTTGGTCCCCATCGCCGCTTGGAGGCTCGTCCAGAAACGCGATAGGAATCGCCCGTCTCTGTCCGAAATTATTGAGGCCGGCACCCCGTGCCGTCGAACAATCTCATCGATATAGATTTACGCTAACCGATCGACGCTCCATCCTACTTTAATTGCGATAAAGTGAGCCGATTTGGTCAATCTATCAACAATGACCCATATCGCGTCATTCTCCCGCGGCGTCTTCGGAAATTCCACAATAAAATCCATCGAGATATTGTCCCACTTCCACTCGGGAATGGCGATGTTCTGCAGCTCGCCGCCTGGCCTTTGGTGTTCCGTCTTCACTTGCTGACACGCCATGCATTGCGATACGAACGTAGCCACGTCCTTCTTCATGCCGTGCCACCAAAAGTTTGTGCGCAAGTCCTTGTACATCTTGGTGCTTCCAGGGTGTAACGAGTACTTCGCGTAATGCGCCTCCGTCAGAATTTCTTTTCTGAGTTCGGCAGTTTCAGGAATGCAGAGCCTTCCCTTTAGTCGCATCGTCCCGTCTCCGTCTTCCGCAAAGTCAGTCGCCCTTCCCGTTGAAATCAGCTCGCGCATCTTCTTCAGGAATGAGTCGTCCTCCTGTGCGGTCTTTATCTTGCTAAGCAGGCTCGATCCTAACTTCAGTTGAGCTAGGTGCAGGTGTCATTCCGAGTTCGATACCCATTGCTTCAAGGTCTCGCTGTATTTCCTTGTTTATGGCCAGTGTTCCCATAAACATTCTGCTGAGTGCGTCGGCCACCACGTTTCCCTTGCCCGGCGTGTACTCGATCGTTAGCTCGTAATCTTTTATGAGTTCGAGCCATCGTCGCTGTCGTAGGTTGAGTTCCTGTTGCGTAAATAAGTACTTCAGGCTTTTATGATCTGTATAGATTCTGCACGCCATACCATAAAGATAGTGCCACCATAACTTCAATACAAAGACGATCGCCGCCAATTCTAAGTCGTGCGTCGGGTAATTTTTCTCGTGCTGCTTCAACTGCCGTGAAGCGTAGGAGATGACTTTGTCTCTCTGTATGAGTACGCACCCGAGGCCAGTTCCCGACGCATCGCTGAATATCTGAAAGCCTTCGGGACCGTCTGGAAGTGCAAGGATTGGAGCTGAGACGAGCCGTTGCTTCAACTCTTGAAAGTCACAGTCGTCGCTCCATTCAAATACTACTCCCTTCTGGGTGAGGCGAGTCAGCGGCGACGCTAGTTTTGAAAAGCTTCGCACGAACCTACGGTAGTAGCCCGCTAAGCCCAGGAAACTCCGAATATCGCTAGCCGAGGCAGGTCGTTTCTAATCCACCACCGCATCAATCTTCTTTGGGTCTACTGCGACACCTTCGGCAGAGATTACGTGCCCGAGAAATGTCACGCTACTCATTCAGAACTCGCACTTACTCTGCTTGGCGTATAGTTTGTTTTCACGCAGAATCTGCAGTACCGTCTTCAAATGTTCCGCGTGCTCTTCCCGATTCTTTGAGTAGACAAGGATATCGTCGATGAATACGACTACAAATTTATCAATTTGACGTCGGAAGACTCGGTTCATCAAATCCATGAAAGCGGCCGGGGCATTCGTCAAACCGAACGGCATGACGAGGAATTCGTAATGACCATATCGAGTGCGAAAGGCAGACTTCGATACGTCGTCGGACTTGATCTTCAATTGCTGATAGCCTGAACGAAGATCGATTTTTGAAAATATTGACGCGCCTTGCAGTTGGTCAAACAAGTCATCGATTCGTGGCAAAGGATACTTGTTTCGCACGGTCGCCTTGTTGAGTTCTCGATAGTCGATGCATAGCCGCAACGACCCATCTTTCTTCTTCACGAACAGTACAGGAGCTCCCCACGGAGAGACGCTAGGGCGAATAAATCTACGATCTAGCAACTCTTGTAATTGCACCTTCAGCTCCTTCAGTTCTGCTGGAGCCTTTCGGTAAGGCGCCTTTGATATCGGCCGTGTATTCGAAAAGGTGTTGATGCTGAATTCAATTTCTCGATCCGGCGGCATCCCGGGCATCTCGTCAGGAAAAACGTCAGGAAAATCTGCCACAACATCCGTCTGCATTGTGTTTGTATTATCCGTCCGCGTGTCTCGAACTGATGCCAAGTATCCCGTGCAGCCAGAACGCAGCATACGCCTCGCTGAGATTGCCGATACCATCATCGCCGTCTTCGAGGCCGTACCGTACGAATATGAGAACTCTGTCTCGCTAGGAAGACGAAACACCACTCTCTTCTCCGCGCACTCGATCGTTGCACGACAAGCGCCCAACCAATCCATGCCCAGGATTATGTCGTAATCTTTTATGTCTAGCACGACGGCATCCAAGAATAGATATCTTCCCCCGACGCAAATGTGGCCATCCCTACAAATAAAGTTTGCAGGCATATCGACTCCCGACGGAGTGCTAACGCTAATGTTCATATCTAGTGATTGCATGGTAATTTTATTTTCTTTCACAAAATCAGTAGATATAAAGCTATGCGTCGCACCCGAATTGAATAATACTCGAGCAGGTATATCTACCTGTTACAACCGTATCGGACGCGTACGCCTCGTCCTGAGTTAAGGCATAAACTCGGCCTTGAGCTCCGTGGCGTTGGTTCTGTTGGTTGACGGGCACCGCATTCGCGCCTTGCAGTATCGGCGCTTTATGCGGATTCGGGACGTTCCTCGGTGGGTTATTTTGATTCGGCTTCCCCGCCTAACAATATTGACTGAAGTGGCCTAACTCGCCACATTTGAAGCATGTTCTCAGTCTACAATCGGGGGCTCAGTGCCCACGCTTGCCGCATCTATTGCAATTTACTGCGGCAAAGTGACCACGATTCTCAGCCGTGTTTGGGCGCTTTGGTACTCCTGATCCTCCAGCGTCATTAGGACGCTTGTTGAAGTTGTTACGAACGACAGGCACGGCCCTTTGTGACATACGGCCGAAGATTCATTCACTATCAAGTGCGGCTTCGTAGGATTCACGATAATTTTGGCACCGTTGGTTCATGACGTCCCTACGCAGTTCGTCGTTGAGGCCTTGCTGAAAACGCTCGCACCATTCTTCTTTGTTGGGCAGGAAGGCGCCGGCAAATTTTGCAAGTTTCGAGAAGCTTGCGTCATAATCTTCAACACACATATTCCCCTGCCTCAATATCATGAACTCATCCGCTTTCTGTCGACGGATGGCGCGAGGAACGTACTGCTCAAGGAAGGCTGTCTTGAACATTTCCCAAGAAATATTTTTGTTGGAATCGGCTTCACAGATTCCTTGTTTCTTCGCCGCCCACCAGTCATGTGCTCGTAGTTGTAACTGCAACGCGGCACAGGCCACCCTCTGGGACCCTTCGATGCAGAGGAGATCGAACAAGTCCTCCATCTCTGCGAGCCATCCTAATATCACGTCGGGCTCTGCTCGGCCGTTGAACTTTGGCGGGTTCATTTTGCGAAACTCCTTCACTTTGAACATGGAAGGAGAGTTCATCATTTGCGGGGAGCCATCTTCCTCCTCGTCTTCTTCTTGATCACCTTGCTTTTCCTCGGGCTCTTCGTCCGTCGTCTTGGTATTGCCCGCCATCCTGCTCACTATCTGAGTCAGGGCGTTCATCTGTTTTTGTTGCACATCAAATTACGCTTTGAATTGTATCTGAAGCTGCTGCTGCTGCACTTCCATCAACTGTAGCATCTTCTCCATAGTCGTCTCGCTAGGCCCAGTACTTTTTGTGCTCGACGTACTATCTACAGTTTGGGTGGTTGGGCCGGTGATTTTCTTGTCTCGCTTAGTCATTCCTACAAACAGTATAAACCCGTTAGTATTTTTCAAAAATATCTATGGGCTTACCTATATGGAACTTGTATTTCACGCAGCATGCCGACAAGCATTCAATCAAGCCATCGCAACGGACATTCCAACAATGAAACATCTTTCAAAAATCCGAGGAAACATAACTGAGCTCTGATACCAATTTGTCACGCCCCGAGTCGGCAACGTTCGTCCCCGATGTTAATTTTGCCGATTCGATCGTCCTCGCTAAGGCGTGATGCCGCACGAGCCTGGAGTTGCGCTCGTGCAAGGCAAGATGACAAGTTCTCAAACGGTTATCTTTTGATTTTGATATTAATACGCCAAGTCGAAACTTCACAAATCACATCAGAATATAAGACGCAGTATAGGAAGATAGAAATGCTTTTCATTCATAGCTTGCAACGAAGTGCAAGTTGTAATTTACATTGGATGCCGTTGCGGCTACATTGATTGAAAACAGAAAGAAAGAAAATACATTCGACAAGTTGCCTGAACTACGCTTGTCGTCCCATACATTCGCCCCTTTATACATAAGCCGTCGACTTGAATTGGCTTCAAAATACTTCAGCATAGGAAGAGCTTCAAAACGCCTCTCCGTACTTCAGCTTCGTTTTTAGGTTGGAGCGCCCGCCGCACCTGGGGAAATTGGGGGAGGGGATTAGCACACTTGCTAAGTGGACGAGACGAACCAACTCGTCTAAACCGACTCTGATTTGTCAGGATAGGCATGCTTTAGAGTTGTCTTTCTATTAGAACTAAATGAATTCAGTTCATATTCGATAGCCGTCTTTGAGTAATAAAGCATACAGTATAACATCGCAGTTTTCATATTTCTTACCACGGCCGTGCTCGTCCCTGCATGAAAAACAGAGATAATATTTACCCTGCATAAGACAATAGATGAGCATGAAACTATCTTATATGCGGTCATTGGTGCTATGCACCACTAGGGACTTAATCGAAGTTGGCATGCGACGCTACCCTTTCAGCCTAGGTTGCAAGCCTTACTGAAGGTCCCGCATGCCTCGCGCCGAAGCACGATGAATTATTCCCCCTAGGACGAATCGGTTCCTATGCCCCGGATACCGTTTCGAGGAAAACAAACTTGTGCACAAGCTGTCCATGACCATGCCTATGTGCGAATATTTGATATATGCAACCCGTTTTGTATAGCGCGGATAGTATCGAACGACATTATCATTTCTCGTAACTCATGCAACGATTCATTTTTCCCAAAGCCGTACACCGATTTAACGTCCTGTGGGTACCAAATTGTTCGAGGCATCATAACCCATGTTCAACGTTTCGTAATATTTTGCAGCACTTGAAATAGTCTATCTTTTTCTGTAAACCTTAAACTTTTTGGTTTATGTGAAAAACTTGTATTTGTAAATCGATACGTTTTTTCCCGAGTTCTTGACTTAGTGGATTGGCATGCAATTAACTTGGCATCGTTCGATTTGAATGGATTCGAAGCAAGGAATAAGTTTGCGGGACAGAATAGAAAAGAAGGCCGAATCACCCACTGATTACTTTGCTTCGTGCCGACCGTCCAAGCGCTACGCAATGTCAATCCTTAGTTATGCGAGCTCCTGCAATGGCACCAACGCTTTGTTAGAATTCCTTCTTTTCCCCTTGCATCGAAATTGTAATTGCATCCATGAAAATGACGCGAAAGCACTTCATCAAGCCCAGCGGCAAAAGATCCAAGAAAACCATACAGCGGTCCGGTCCCGTCGAAGGGACTCTTATAGAGAGCTCGCGCGCCGAGACGTAGCCCGCTGCATCTAGGACTTATTCCAACAGAAGTCGTTCCATTAGTTGGATCGATTCTCGTATCTTCCATCCAAATCGAATTGAATCGATGTCGCAAGGCGTTAACGTTTACCAAGCTTAGCGATCGAGTCAGATGGCCATCTAAGTTCCCGGCCGATCTGACTCGGCGCTAGCATATTATGAAGTTCCGTCGCCTATCGAAAGCGGGACGCTACAAGAAGGATGGGTCATCCAGATTGTGCATTGACTACAGGAAGCTTAACGCGGCAACAGTAAAGAACAAGTACCCATTACCCAGGATCGACAACTTATTTGATTAGTTGAGCAGAGCTAGAGTTTTCTCCAAGATAGATCTTCGTTCAGGATATCATCAAGTGAGGGTTTGGAAGGAGGATATTCCCAAGACAGCATTCAGGTCGAAGTATGGGCATTATGAATTCTTGGTAATGCCTTTCGGTTTGACCAATGCTCCAGCCATATTTATGGATTTGATGAACCGCATCTTTATGCCATACTTAGATCAGTTTGTCGTTGTATTTTTTGACGACATTTTTGTATATTCTGCCAGTGAAGAGGAGCATGAAGACCACCTCAGAAAAGTGTTATAGGTTCTGAGAGAGAACCAGTTGTATGCCAAGCTCAGCAAGTGTGAGTTTTGGTCGGATCACATTTCATTTTTGGGTCATATCATATCAGGAGCTGGAGTAGCAGTGGATCCCAAGAAGGTAGAAGCAGTAGAGAGTTGGCCAGTACCCAAGACCGTAGCTGGTGTGCGGAGTTTCTTGGGATTGACAAGATATTACAGAAGGTTCGTATCAGACTTTGCCAAGCTTTCAGCACCCATGACCCGCTTGACACGGAAGGATGTACCATTCGTCTGGTCGGCAGAATGTCAGGCATCATTTGAGAATCTGAAGCAGAAGTTGATATCAACGCCTATTCTTACATTACCAGTTGGACCCGGAGGTTTTACTGTATATTGTGATGCGTCAGGAAAAGGACTTGGGTGCGTCCTCATGCAACATGGGAAGGTGATAGCATATGCATCTAGGCAACTTCGAGACCACGAAAAGAATTACCCAACTCATGACTTGGAGTTGGCAGCAGTAGTGTTTGCTTTGAAGCTATGAAGGCATTACTTATATGGTGACCGAGTGGACATGTACACAGACCATAAAAGTCTGAAGTACATCTTTACTCAGAAGGAGCTGAACATAAGACAGAGAAGATGGTTGGAGTTGATCAAGGATTACGACGTGGAGCTTCAGTATCACCCAGGCAAGGCTAATGTGGTAGCAGATGCTCTTAGCAGGAGAGGCGGCGCATTTATGTTGACAACACAGAAGCACATTTTAGAAGACCTTCAGGAGTTGGGCATCGAAGTTATACTTCCTAGTGATGTAGGAATTCTGGCGAGTCTACGAGTTCAATCCGACTTGGTATACAAGATCAAGGCAGCTCAGGCACAGGACCCAAGGATTCAGAAGCTTAGGACAGAATGTGAGTCAGGACTCAGAAAGGAGATACAAATTCATGAAGATGGTACCCTTAGGTTTGGGTCACGTCTATGTGTGCCCAGTGGAGATATTAGACAGGAGGTTATGACAAGCTCACAGTTCTCAGTATTCTATACATCCTGGAGGGACCAAGATGTACCAAGATATCAAGAAACACTTTTGGTGGAATGGAATGAAGAGGAAGATAGCTAGATTTATTTCCCGTTGCTTAGTATTTCAGCAAGTGAAGGCAGAACAGCAGAGGCCAGCTGGGTTATTGCAACCGCTTCCTATTCCGGAATGAAAATGGAAACATATTACAATAGACTTTGTGACCGGTTTACCGAGATCACCAAGTGGTAAAGATGCTATTTGGGTGATAGTGGACCGACTTACAAAGGTAGCACACTTTATTCCTTTCAGAGTAGGGCAATCTACAGAAAAGTTGGCAGAGTTGTATATGCAACAGATAGTCAGGCAGCATGGAGTCCCTGTCAGTATTGTGTCAGATAGAGATACCCGTTTTACATCACATTTCTGGAAGAGCTTACATCATAGTCTGGGTACCAAGTTAAGATTTAGCACGGCTTACCATCCACAGACGGACGGGCAATCAGAAAGAACAATTCAGACCTTGGAAGATATGTTACGAGCATGCACTCTGGACTTTGGAGGATCTTGGGAGAGCCACCTGCACTTAGTTGAGTTCTCATACAACAATAGTTATCAAGCCAGTATCCAGATGGCGCCATTTGAAGCACTATATGGTAAGAAGTGTAGGTCGCCACTAGCATGGGATGATATCGGAGAGAGGAAGATGCTAGACCCAGAAATGATTGTCCAGATCGTTGAAGTAATTAAGGGAATTAGAGAGCGACTTCGAGTTGCACAGGATCGACATCGTCATTGGGCGGACCAGCATCGTAGGCCGCTAGAGTTTTCTGTTGGGGACCACGTGTTCTTGCGGATCTCACCTACCCGTGGGGTCATTAGGTTTGGCGTTCGCGGGAAATTGAGTCCGCGGTACGTGGGCCCATTTGTTATCCTTGATAGGATAGGCGATGTTGCTTATCGTTTATCCCTTCCATCTTCGTTACGAGAGGTGCATGACGTATTTTATGTATCTCAGTTGCGAAGGTATGTATCGAACCCAAGCCATATCCTTGATCATTCTGAGCTGGTTGTTGGTACCAACCTGTTTTATGAGGAACAACCTGTGTCCATTTTGGGCCGAAGAGAGAAGATACTCAAGAACCGAACAATTAGCCTTGTCTGGGTTGCTTGGGGTCATCACTCTTTAGGGGAGTCAACGTGGGAACGTGAGGATGATATTCGATCACGGTATCCGTACCTGTTTGACCCACAAGGTATATCTCTTTCTGTATACCTTAATTGTCTTAACTCCTCATGCTTGCCACCTTATGAGTAGAATTGCTTGATGTCGTAGATTGTTAAACATAGATATGTTACTTGTTGTTGATATTGTAAAATGATTTCTTGCTCCAATTGCTTGTACTTAGATTAGTTTAGCATTGATGTTCTCATCCTGCTTGGATTTGAAATTCCGAGGACGGAATTTTTTCTAAGGAGGGTAGAGATATCACTTTCCGTTCCCAGAATACGTATTTATTTAATATTTATCATGTATTGTTCTGTATTTAAATTCTTTTAATTTCACGTTAATTATTTTTCTGTATTTTACTTTCTGTATTTTACTTTCTGCTTTGGTTATTGGGTTCGGCCTAGATTGGTTTGTTTTCGGTTTTTCTTGGTTCATCAAGAACCCAACTCCCCACCTACCACCACTCCTTCATTTAAAGCCCATCCCCTTTCTCTCTCTTCATTTACTTCACTATTACTCTTCTTACTCTTCTTCTTCCTTCATTACTCTCCCACCCACCCATTTGGAGAGGCAAGTACATCTTGCACACCATGAGGGATTTTATGCATCCCCTTTAATTTTTTAGTCCATGTTGTGCATCTTCTCTTCATCTACAAGTTTAGGTCTTGAAGTTCTTGATTTCCATGGATGGTTGGGTGTAGATCTAAGTTTTGGTTTTCATATAGATTTTATGGTTTTGATCTATCAAACTTTGTTGTTTTCAAAAATAAGTGGTTCCATGTTGTAGAAAATTTAATTCTGCTAAAGTTTGGCTTTTGAAAAGTTAGATTCCGATTTATTTTCAGGAAGTTATGGCCAAAACAATTTTGGTCAAACTTCTATGTTCATCTGCAGCATGAGCCGCATGTCGCAGTTGAGCCGCATAGATGTCGCGGTTGGGCCGCATGAGTCGCATGTCGCAGTTGAGCCGCATAGATGTCGCGGTTGGGCCGCATGAGCCGCATGTCGCAGTAGGCCGCATATGGTGTCGCGAATGAGCCGCATAAAGCACATGTCGCAGTTGAGCCGCATAGATGTCGCGGTTGGGCCGCATGAGCCGTATGTCACAGTTGAGCCGCATAGATGTCGCGGTTGGGCCGCATGAGCCGCATGTCGCAGTTGAGCCGCATAGATGTCACGGTTGGGCCGCATGAGCCGCATGTCGCAGTTAAGCCGCATATGGTGTCGCGAATGAGCCGCATAAGGTACATGTCGCAGTTGAGCCGCATAGATGTCACGGTTGGGCCACATGAGTCGCATATCGCAGTTGAGCCGCATAGATGTCGCGGTTGGGCCGCATGAGCCGCATGTCGCAGTTGAGCCACATATGGTGTCGCGGTTGGACCGCATAGGCCGCATGTCGCAGTTGAGCCGCATATGGTGTCGCAGTTGGGCCGCATATGCCGCATGAGCCGCATGTCGTAGTTGGTCCGCATGCATGTCGCAGAATAGGCCGTATAATGCCTATTTTGGTTGTTTCTGACTGTTATATGTCCTATTTTGACTGAATTATGGCTAGAATTTCTTCTAACTCCTAACATGAAAGTTGTAGATCTTTTCCTTGGCTTCAAGAATGTGTTACCAACTATTTTATGCTAGTTATAGACTCGACCATGCTTAATACTAATTTGACTTTCATGCCTTGTCACGAATTGACCCCGACTGTTACTTTGACTAATAATTGATCATGCGTTCCTAGTTGGAACTAAGAGACTGGCTAGTCGTCTTATTGAATTGAATGAATGAGACACGTTCATATTAACTATGAACTATTATAATCGATTGGCCGATCCCGAATATTGACATACAGGCATGTGCATGCTTCAATTTATTTATTTTTCTACAAAGCAGCATGTGTACTTTATGGTCAAGGCATGATTATTTTGTGGTTAGTTTTGATTGTTGCATTACGCTATGTAAGACCTACAACATAACCGCACGGGTATCGTTGTAGAGTTGGGCATATCGTACTCTGTACGGAAGTACTCATTCTGAATGACCATGATCCACGACATGGGATTTCAATCAACATAGGGGCTATTAAGTTAAATAAAATAATGATTGTATGGAGAGAATAGATTCCCGAGTTCTTACATGGCAGCCCTCTTTGGGACTATTAAGTGCCCGACAGGCCGGCTGGTTCCCACAGATACTGCAAATCTGCCACACGGGCAGGGAGCGGTATCTGCTTATAATATTTATTGTATATTGTATATTGATGACGGGCGTCCCGCTGGGACTCGTCTAATTCATGATTGGCGCAATTGATTGATTGGGTAGACTAGCCTTGCTCGTACATAGTAAGAATTGAGGAATCCTTATTGCATAAATTCCAAGATAACTTAGAACTCACAGTAGCAAGCCGTAGTAATTGCATGGCCGTTTAAGTTGACTTGTTTGTGTACTGGACCTACTCTGTTAACTAACTGAGATGATCAGAATGTCAGGATATGACGAGCCAACTTCTGTCATTGTTTGGTTGGGAGGTTGGTTCGAAGTGTCATGATGTTATGTGAATCCTAGTAGCAAGCAGAGGTATATATATCATATTCTCTTATTACTGGTTTTAATCCCTCGTATCGTGCTTCCTTGCGGTACTTGCTATTAGAGGTCTAACCTCTCTGGTTTTGCATGGCCAGATTTAGAGTCAGTCCCCGAGAACTCAGCTTACTTCTACCTCCAAGATGGTCAATACTAGAGGGATGATCGCAGGAGGACTCGAGTGGGCTCCTTACTTCCCCACTCATTTTGTTATTTACTTAATACCTTGCCTTTTGGCACCGACATGTTAGTCGGATTGTCTTGTACTTACTTTTACATAATTGTAATTAAGTCAGACTACAGCTGATAACAATTGTGTATACTTTGCTACATCATCTGGCTATGTTTTGTAAAGCCAGATATCAAGAACATTTTGACTGAACGTTTGGGACGCCTTACTGCTTTATCTTACATGTTCTCTATTTCTGTTTTCTGTTTGAATGATTGAGACAATAGATGTGAAGTGACCATAGAAGAGTTCCATGTAGTATACACCCCCTCGTCTTGTTAGACAACATTGATCGTATTATACGGTATTCATCTACCCGTAATACGTAGCTGGCTGAGTCATTCTCCCGCTCTCCAGTATTCTGGTTTTGGGGCGTGACATATTCCCTTGCCTTAACTGCGTAAACTCGTCTTCTTTTTCCTGTCGCACGGCTGCAGAAAGATATTCAGTCTCGAATGCCTTTTTGAATGTCGCCCATGAGATCGTCGTCGTCTCGTTTTCACGTCGAATAGCCCGCTTCTGTACAGCCCACCAATCGTGCGCGTTCATTCGAAATAGAAGTTAAGCACACGCGACTTTCTTTGAGTCCTCGACACCCAGAAGCTCGAACTTATCTTCCAGCTCCTCCAACCAGTCGATCGCCACCGAGGGATCTTCTGTGCCGTTGAAGGAAGTACGACAGCTTTTAGTGAATTTTGACACGTCAAAGTTAGAACTTCTCGGTGCCGCAGTTGAGAGCACGGGCGCCTCTGGTTCAGCTTCGTTGGATCGAACCGCAGGCTGGGTCACGGCAGGTGTCATCGTGGAATTGTTGTTGTTGTTGTCCACGACCGACTGTATGAATTGCTGGAGGGTATTCAGTTGCTGCTGCTGCAGCTTGAATTGAGCCTCGAACCGATTCTCAAATTGAGTCTGACGAGCCTCTGCTTGCTGACGATGGAGCTCATTTTGACGTTGCTGTATTTCAAGCATCTGTAGCATACGTTGCATCGGGTCGCCGGAAGGTCCGGCTGCGATAGGCGTCATTCCCGTTGGGTTAACGGAATGCTTGGGTCTGGAAGCACTCGAGCCGCTGGAAGCGTTCGTCTCGTCTTTCGCCTGAGCTCCCGTAATTGCAGGGAAAAGAAAGGCAAATCTCGTTAGTTTCAGAAAATGTCCTGGGTTCAGCGTATGGAACAACTCATCTCATCGACACGTGGTCAACGGTTAGAGACTAGAACTCGACACTGGAGGCCAAGGACATAAAGCCGTGCTTTGATACCATTATGTCACGCTCCGATTCCGTCGAATCGATAGTCGTCCCCCGAGCGTGATGCCGTGCGAACCTAATTTGCGATCGCACAAGGCATAGTCATAAGGTAATCCGAGACACGGGATCTAAGAGAGTACGCAGACAAATTGATTCACACAATAAGTAAAGGAAACTTGATCTTTATTGATAATGAACATCTTTTTACAGACTCCGATACAAGACTCATTGTCGCACGGGCTACAGCATGACTCGATTACAAAAGAGTGCCGATTAGATAGCCATTTCATACATTGCACACATCCCTCAATATACAACAAAGTACTCCAGTGACCTTGATGGGAGGGACGCTGAGTCATCTTCCTTGGACTGTCGAGAGCCTTCAAAAGGGGAGTCGCAGAGAAAGTCTTCGATGCACGGCCGAAGCTTCAAAAGTCACGAACGTCGCCGAGCTATTGGCGCATCCTTCCTGGTTCGTGGGACCTGCAAAGAGCGAGGATCAGCACAAAACACATGTACTGGCGAATGTCTAATTAAATCCAAGCTCTGCATTTGATTCAAGAAGTTTCGTAAACATGTTAGCTAGCTATTTCAATGATCTTTCTAACCATCCTGCTGGATTTGCATGTTAACATGTTTTGAGACAAGCATATGAAATTGTGTAACATTAAGCAACTATCACATTCATCCCGTGTCCCGTGCACTTGTTAAGCAGTGAAGAAGGGGTGTGAAGGCCACTGGCAATGTCAAGCCATCGCGGACTATAGCTGGGTTAGACGGCGACCCTTTCGCGTCGGGTAGCGAGCCATGTGCGAAAGTTCCCGCCTAACTCGTGCCGATGAAGGGCTGGCGCTTGCTATAAACACGTTCCTCCCGGGCCGAATCGGTCCCTTGGCCTAGGTAACCGTTCGAGGAAACTACACCTTATCGACAATTTGTCCAATGACCGTTTTGCTTACTTAGCCGTATCGTTGCGATAAACGTTAATCGATTCATTCATTGCTTTGCATAGGCTGAGTGGATTTGCATAAGGAACATGTATTCTATTTCCAATACCAGCAGTTGATAACAAGTGTTTCGTGAAGAATCGTGCTAAGATTTCTTTGATTCTACACTATTATGACAAGCATTCATTTTACTTCACATGTTGAGTTTTGAAGTAGAGGGACGAGGTGAAGGAGGTCAGCCACTCGCCTTAGCCTTGCTTCAAGCGAGCGACCGGTTGGCTGCGCTGACGTCGCCTACGCGATCACCTGCAATCGCATAAGCAACTGATTAGAACACTGTATAATTCAAGGAATTTCGATATAAATGCGAAGCTCAAAAACGCAAGTCACGAAAACTCATTCGAAAAACGTATTCACGAAAACCAAAGCCAAAGCCAAATCAAGTGCGGCATAAAAATCAGAGCAACGTGAGGTCTCTTCCGACTCAGCCGTAGAGCCAATCCTCGAGGCGCAACCCGCTGAATATGGGACTTGGTTCCGAAGAAGCCATTCCATAATATGGAATGGATCTTAATTCAACCGTTTCCGTTCGATCGACTCGGCCGATTCCGACCTATCGGTCCCAACCGAATCGATAGCAACAGTGTTCCTTTCTCGCGTACCCCGTGGACGAAAATGGGGCACGATGTAGGGACGGAGCACTACAAACAGTGATCCGAAGCCTTCCCTGTGATCATTTTCTCCGGTGGCGTCTTCGTTCTCCCGACGGACGACGGCAACACGTCTTCGACCACGACAAGCAGCAACGGCGACCGCAAGGAGGTTTTCTTTTTTCCGGCGGTGCAGCTGCTCCCAGGCGGCACTCGACAGTTCCTCCGACGAATTGTTCTTCCCGACGGTGACTGCAAGGATCGTTTTTCTCCGGTGACGATTCTTCGTCTCTCTCGATATTCTTCATCGTGGGATCGTCATCTCCGCTCTACGAATGATTCAAATCAGGTGAGTCTCGACCTCAATTTGCTGATCGATAATGATTTTAGTATGCGATTCTTG
>JANAVB010036053.1:0-41985 GCA_029216955.1 Iris pallida
ATATATATAGATATATATATATATATATATATATATATATATGTATATATATATATATGGTTATGTATGTTTGTATATAGATATATATATAGGAATATATATATGTATGTATTTGTGTGTGTGAGAGTGGTAGAGGAGAGGATGAGAATGGTGGTGGTTGTGTGTATATGTGTGTATATATATATGTATAGGTGAGTGTATATGTGTATATGTGTGTGTATATATATGTATAGGTGTGTGTACATATGTATATATTGTGTATATATAGGTATATGTGTGTGGGGTATATGTGGATAGAGAGGGGAGAAGAGGATATATATGGTTATATTATATATATATATATATATTATATATATATATATATATATATAGATGGAAATAGATAGATATATAGATAAGTATATATAGATATATATATATAGAGGAGAGGAAGGATTAAGAGGAGGAGAAGAAGATATAGCAATAGCAGCAGCCGTAGTGCTGCAGCAGCAGCAAGCAGGAGCTGCAGCAGCAGCAGCTTGCAGTTGCAGCAGCACAGCAGTAGCAGCAGCAGCTTGAGCAGCAGCAGTGGCAGCAGCTTGAGCAACAGCAGCAGCTAGCAGCTCTAAACCCCCATTGACCCCCCCCCCCCCCTAGCCCACTATAAACCCCCATTTTGTATATATGTAATGTATATATAGATATATATCGATTATGTAGAGGAAATAGATAAGAGAATTAGAAGAAGAGAAGGGAAAAAGAGTTAGGATTTAGAAGAAGAAGAAGTTTAGAGAAGAGGAAATTTAGAGAAATAAGGAAATTGAAGAAGAATAGGAGGAGGAGTAAGAAGAGGAATTAGAGAAGAAGAGGGAGATTAGAAGAGTAGAGAAGAGGAAGAATTAGAATCGAGAATCAAGAGAGGGAAATAGAACGAGTAGAAAACGAAGGTTTTGTTAGAAATCGAGTTAGAGGGCGAAATTGAGCCCGGAGCATCGGATCGCGATGAAACTTGACATGGACCTAGGTTACGTGATTTAGATTTTGCGGATAAGCTCCCGGATGGAAATCGGGATCGTAGGGCCGGTATCGCGCCGTGTCAGTGCGTATCTCGAAATATTCGAGATTTCTGCAACGGGCCGTAAGGTGGACTAGACGTCTACTTTACTTAGGTATTTTGGTAGATAACGAACCTATAGGATAGTACCCTACTACCCTAGGGAGATCGGGTCAAAATAACTAGCGTAGGTAGGCTATCTAGATTATCGCCGAGGGTAGAATTTTACCCTTAAAAAGGGTAAAAGAGATTTGGCCCACGGCCAAGATTCGAGTTTCCAAGTCCAAGATGGACTTGGATATGGGTTGTATAGGTTGGTAATGAGTAGGATTAGCTGTCTAAACCTAGTCTTGGACCGGTTGACCACGGTTGACTTTTTGGACTAAAGGTCAACCATGGGTCAACACTTTACCCAATTTGGTCCCAAATTCCATCTAACTTGGACCGTTGACTAAAAGTCAACTATTAGTCACCAGTGACCTAGGGTTGACCTAGAGTTGACCTAGGGTTGACCAGAATTGACCCGTTGACCAAAAGTCAACGGTAAGCCAATTTTCGACCTAGTTTGATTCGGATAGATTTCCAATGTCCTTCCATGACCAAGTATGACCCAACTAGACTTGTCTTGACCTCGTATGACTTTGTTAGGTCTAATATGACTTAGATTTACCCCGTACAATCTAGTTTGACCTTGTTTGACCTAGATTGACTTAGTTTGACGTGTCTTGACCTATTTTGACTCAGTATGACTTAATTTCATTCCAACCATTATATTGATACAGTATTCCATCTATAGGTCCTCGAGGCACTGATCTTGGACTCAGTCGACTTATCCATCACAGTACAGGCGAGTACATTCTCTGATAATATTTCTGTTTTATGATATCGTCTTTGTTTCTAGTATTTAGTGCAGATTATCCTTGTTCTCTTGACACGTTGTTCACACGGATTGATATTTGTCTGGATCCCGTCATAAGATGTTATTCCTCTTATATATGGTATACACTGGACAAGTCTACATTGTTTATTGTTCATTGTATAGATACGATTCCTGCGAAGGCTAGCTACCCTCTCAGAGAATATGTATCATGACGTGTCATGACTGGATCCACTATATTGGTCAGGGATGGGGGTGTTAGCGTAGAGATGTGATCAATACCCCACAGATATTATTGTATCATCATTGTATAGTGTTAATCATACACTCACGTATGATTAGCCAGGCCAAACATTGTATCAAGTTCTAAGCCGATCACATGTTGAAACTAATACTAAACTCACATAGATATAGTTCCAGATTCTTGTACATGATTTATACTGTTTTTCCTGTTCTTACATTCAGATTACAGTCTTGATATGCCTTACCATGATTCATGTACACATTATTTATCTCGTAGATTCTCTCTATTTACTGCTACATTTTCAATATCGTCTAACTAGAACTGTTATGGAGGTTTGTGCTCGTTCCATCCTGACTGGATATGTTGACAAAATTTTACAGATTATGGCGAGGAGGATTGTCCTACCTACTACGGTCCGGTTGACGTAGTGGGCGTAGACTTGGAGACCTTGGTTCAGCAGGGCTTAGCTCCGCCCGACGAGCCTTTAGCTTAGTTTAGTTAGGTTAGACATTTTGGACTGGACCTTGTCTCCAGCTTGCTACTTGTTATTTTATTATATTCTGGGACTGTATTAGAGACTTGGACTGTATATATTCTTGTGTTGGACTTGACAGGCTATATATTATTTTATCGTCTTGTTGTCTTTTCATTTCAGTCTTTACTTTGTTATCATAGAGT
The DNA here is from genome assembly GCA_029216955.1 of Iris pallida. Lineage (NCBI taxonomy): Eukaryota > Viridiplantae > Streptophyta > Magnoliopsida > Asparagales > Iridaceae > Iris > Iris pallida. The sequence continues at coordinate 2,833 of JANAVB010036053.1, forward strand.
CGTGATTGAGTACTCGTATATATATCCATTGCTTGTCCTCCGTTCGGAGTTGACCATATTCTCGACAGGTTTTTGTTATATATAAAACTGTTTAGAAGTAAGAAATCCACAGCGTTCCACGCCGATTTTTCGGTGAGGGCTGGGCGTTGTCGCGTCACGTGCCCTTTTAGCGGGTGCGGGTCGTGACACGTTTTAGTGGTGGCCCACGCAGGTCCTGAAGTCGCGATTAGTGCGATGTCGTAGTGGCGCTCGACTAAGAGTGCTATTACGAGCCTGCGGTACGTATCTAGGATAGGCTATAGGCTAAGAGAGTACTCAATCACAGTAGGATCTTTCCTTGCTTATCTTGCTTACCGTCTTTGATATCGATTTACTGCTTTCTAGCTGTCCTCCTTTGATATTGCCTTCATGTGCCATATTGATATCTTCTTTTTAATTTGTCTCCAGGATATTGATGACTCATTCTCCTGGCGAGGGGCTCGGGGAGACGGAGAGGTCTGCCACTTCTGGCGGACAGGCTCCGGTTACTTCCCCGGCTGATGGGACTTCTGTTGGAGCTCTCGGAGGTACTCCTCCAGCTACCTCTATGACCGTCCCTGGGGCCATTGTGGGTGCACTTCCCGTAGTGCCAGGGGCCACAGTGGGAGCTGCCGAGGGTATTCTTCCTCCTCAGCAGGGGACTCCTCCGGTGATGATGGCTATTCCTCCATTGCCTCCCCTGCCCGCAGATATGGGGCAGATGCTAGCGTTCTTCCCACCAGGTGCTTGAGTCCCAGCGGGCTCAGCACGAGGCTCAGCACGAGGCTCAGTTGAGGCAGACAGAGGTTATACGCCAGGGCATGGAGGATGCGCACAGATTGGCTATGGCGGCAGTGGAGCGTCAGGCTCCACAGAGGAGGTTCAGCAGCAGCAGCCGAAGATCGGGGATATCCATGCTTTCAAGAAGCTTGGTCCGAGAGATTTCAAGGGGACTGAGGGCATTATCTATGCTGATGATTGGCTCGAGGATACCGAGCGCCAGATGGGGGCCTGCCGCTGCAGCCGACCTGAGGGTCGAGGCGGTTGGGTTGCAGTTGTTAGATATTGCCCGGACGTGGTTCCGGAATGAGCCGGCTCTTGCAGGAGAGGGCCATACTTGGGCGAGTTCAGGACCTTGTTCAGAGAGAAGTTCTTTTCCCCTACGGACAAGATTGGCCTGGTGCGGCAGTTCCAGAACCTGCAGCAGGGCAACATGACCGTAGAGGAGTATGCGGCGGAGTTCGGCCGGCTGGGCCGATATGCCGAGTACATGGTGAGTGACCCGATGATCCGAGCGGAGCGCTTCAGGGAGGGATTGGCATGGGATATCAAGATCCAGATCCCTTCCTTCTACGCGACATATGCGGAGGTTTACGCAGAGGCTCGGAAGGTGGAGAGGGAGTTGGGCTTGAAGCCCAAGAGGGACCGTGATCAGTTTTCGGGGACTACTAGCAGCGCGGGGCTGCTAAGCGTCCTCAACTCCAGCATCATTCTATTCCGCAACGCTCGCAGCAGATTCCTGCTCCGATTAGGGCACCAGTTCAGCAGGTGCCCCAGCAGCAGCAGGGACCGACGCAGCAGGCACCTACTTGCCACTACTGTAAAGGTTCGGACATCTCTGGGAGGTTTGCAGGAGACGTTTGGGATTGTGCCTATACTGTGGCACCGAGGGGCATCAGGCGAGGGATTGTCCTTCGACCATCCCGTGCAGCTCAGGGCACAGGGTAGGCCACCTATGGCACCGCATCACGCCCCCCACCAGCAGCGGGATATACCCCGCCAGGACAGGGCTTTTGCGATGACAGTTGAGGATCCTGCACGCATTGGACTAGGAGGTAGGATCTTGCTCTTTCTTTTTACCTGTTCTTTTCGCCCATTAATTGATGATTGCTTTCTTAGTACCTTTAGTTTGCATATGTGATGATCATGCTAGATTAAATAGAAAACCCCAATGAAGACTGCAATAACATTACTGTAGAGATTTAAAACCATGCATGTGTTCCGATTTCCTGGATTGCATATTATATAACTTAGGATAAAATTTAGTAGACCTTGATTGTGGGGTGCTTGACCTAGAGAAAGTACGACCGTTTGAATTTCGAGGACGAAATTTTTTTAAGGAGGGTAGATTTGTCACCCCCAATTTTCAAATTAGGGGTATTTTGTCATTTTCAAGTTTTAAAATATTTTAGGAATTTATTATGATTTTATATGATTTTAGGAATTTATTTGGGTTGGTTTAAATTTTATCCAATTCGGACCCAATTTGGAGATCCGGGTAGCCTGGACCCTAGTGGGACCCCACTAGCTGGGCTTAGCCCATGTACCATCATAAAGGCTAGAAATTATTAACCTATTTTCCATGACTTAATTAGTCATTTTAGAGGCTAATTAGTCGTTTAGAATCGAACCGAATCAAACCGAACCAACCCGAATTGGATTTGAACCCAAACTAAGCTTATTGGGTTTGGGGCTATTGGATCCCAACCCAATAACCCCCCCCAAGCCATGGCCGGCCACATAAACCCCCCCCCCCCCCCGTCTTCTCCACCTAGCACTCTCTCTCTTTCTCACATTTCTTTTCTTTCCAAGTTCTCTTCCTCCTCCAAGAAAAATTAGGTTTGTCATTTAAACCCCTCATTAATTCTCCTCTCCATTTATGACATTCACATTAAGTGTAGAGAATCTCATTCTCTACACTTTGCCCCTATTTTTGTAGGTTTTCTCTAGAGTTTGGTTAAGTGGTTATTAAGGGAGATTATATGTTAATGGTGTATATATATATATATAATATTATATATATTTATATATATATGTATATATATATATATATATGGTTATGTATGTTTGTATATAGATATATATATAGGAATATAGTATGTATGTATTGTGTGGTGTGTAGAGAGTGGTAGAGGAGAGGATGAGAATGGTGGTGTGGTTGTGTGTATATGTGTGTTATATTATGTATAGGTGAGTGTATATATGTGTATATGTGTGTGTATATATATATGTATAGGTGTGTGTACATATGTATACATGTGTGTATATATAGGTATATGTGTGTGGGAGTATAGTGGATAGAGAGGGGAGAAGAGGATATATATGGTTATATATATATATATATATATATCTTAATATATATATATATATATATATATATTATATATATATATATATATATATCTATATAGATATAATGGAAATAGATATAGATATATAGATATATATATAAGAGAGAAGGAGAGGATTAAGAGGAGGAGAAGAAGATAGCAATAGCAGCAGCCTAGGTGCTGCAGCAGCACAAGCAGGAGCTGCAGCAGCAGCAGCTTGCAGTTGCAGCAGCAGCAGCAGTAGCAGCAGCAGCTTGAGCAGCAGTGGCAGCAGCTTGAGCAACAGCAGCAGCTAGCAGCTCTAAACCCCCATTGACCCCCCCCCCCCCTAGCCCACTATAAACCCCCATTTTGGTATATATGTAAGTGTATATATATAGATATATATACGATTATGTAGAGAGAAATAGATAAGAGTTAGAAAAGAGAAGGGAAAAGAGTTAGGATTTAGAAAAAAGAAGAAGTTTAGAGAAGAGAAATTTAGAGAAATAAGGAAATTGAAGAAGAATAGGAGGAGGAGTAAGAAGAGAAATTAGAGAAGAAGAGGAGATTAGAAGAGTAGAGAAGAGGAAGAATTAGAATCGAGAATCAAGAGAGAGAAATAGAACGAGAGTAGAAAACGAAGTTTTTGTTAGAAATCGAGTTAGAGGGCGAAATTGAGCCCGGAGCATCGGATCGCGATGAAACTTGACATGGACCTAGGTTACGTGATTTAGATTTTGCGGGTAAGCTCCCGATGGAAATCGGGATCGTAGGGTGCCGGTATCGCGCCGTGTCAGTGCGTATCTCGAAATATTCGAGATTTCTGCAACGGGCCGTAAGGTGGACTAGACGTCTACTTTACTTAGGTATTTTGGTAGATAACGAACCTATAGGATAGTACCCTACTACCCTAGGGAGATCGGGTCAAAATAACTAGCGTAGGTAGCTATCTAGATTATCGCCGAGGGTAAGAATTTTACCCTTAAAAAGGGTAAAATAGAGATTTGGCCCACGGCCAAGATTCGAGTTTCCAAGTCCAAGATGGACTTGGATATGGGTTGTATAGGTTGGTAATGAGTAGGATTAGCTGTCTAAACCTAGTCTTGGACCCGTTGACCACGGTTGACTTTTTGGTTAAAGGTCAACCATGGGTCAACACTTTACCCAATTTGGTCCCAAATTCCATCTAACTTGGACCGTTGACTAAAAGTCAACTATTAGTCACCAGTGACCTAGGGTTGACCTAGAGTTGACCTAGGGTTGACCAGAATTGACCCGTTGACCAAAAGTCAACGGTAAGCCAATTTTCGACCTAGTTGATTCGGATAGATTTCCAATGTCCTTCCATGACCAAGTATCGACCCTAGACTTGTCTTGACCTCGTATGACTTTGTTAGGTCTAATATGACTTAGATTTACCCCGTACAATCTAGTTTTGACCTAGATTGACTTAGTTTGACGTGTCTTGACCTATTTTGACTCAGTATGACTTAATTTCATTTCCAACCATTATATTGATACAGTATTCCATCTATAGGTCCTCGAGGCACTGATCTTGGACTCAGTTCGACTATCCATCACAGTACAGGCGAGTACATCTCTGATAATATTTCTGTTTTATGATATCGTCTTTGTTTCTAGTATTTAGTGCAGATTATCCTTGTTCTCTTGACACGTTGTTCACACGGATTGATATTTGTCTGAATCCCGTCATAAGATGTTATTCCTCTTATATATGGTATACACTGGACAAGTCTACATTGTTTATTGTTCATTGTATAGATACGATTCCTGCGAAGGCTAGCTACCCTCTCAGAGAATATGTATCATGACGTGTCATGACTGGATCCACTATATTGGTCAGGGATGGGGGTGTTAGCGTAGAGATGTGATCAATACCCCACAGATATTATTGTATCATCATTGTATAGTGTTAATCATACACTCACGTATGATTAGCCAGGCCAAACATTGTATCAAGTTCTAAGCCGATCACATGTTGAAACTAATACTAAACTCACATAGATATAGTTCCAGATTCTTGTACATGATTTATACTATTTTTCCTGTTCTTACATTCAGATTACAGTCTTGATATGCCTTACCATGATTCATGTACACATTATTTATCTCGTAGATTCTCTCTATTTACTGCTACATTTTCAATATCGTCTAACTAGAACTGTTATGGAGGTTTGTGCTCGTTCCATCCTGACTGGATATGTTGACAAAATTTTACAGATTATGGCGAGGAGGATTGTCCTACCTACTACGGTCCGGTTGACGTAGTGGGCGTAGACTTGGAGACCTTGGTTCAGCAGGGCTTAGCTCCGCCCGACGAGCCTTTAGCTTAGTTTAGTTAGGTTAGACATTTTGGACTGGACCTTGTCTCCAGCTTGCTACTTGTTATTTTATTATATTCTGGGACTGTATTAGAGACTTGGACTGTATATATTCTTGTGTTGGACTTGACAGGCTATATATTAGTTTATCGTCTTGTTGTCTTTTCATTTCAGTCTTTACTTTGTTATCATAGAGTCGTGATTGAGTACTCGTATATATCCATTGCTTGTCCTCCGTTCGGAGTTGACCATATTCTCGACAGGTTTTTGTTATATATATAAACTGTTTAGAAGTAGAGAAATCCACAGCGTTTTACGCCGATTTTTTGGTAAGGGCTGGGCGTTGTCGCGTCACGTGCCCTTTTAGCGGGTGCGGGTCGTGACAAAAGTACTTCTCCAATGCAAATGTGAAATAAAGTGTGGAGTTGACATGGCAATGACATGGCAAAGACAATGTGAAGTTGGTTGTCTAGATCTAGACAATGCACTTCACAATGTCTTTATGTCCACATCATCATTTGTGAATAAAAATATTTATAAAAAAGAAGTAGAAGAGTAAAAGTTGTCTTGGAAGTTGTAAAAAAATATTTGTATTGTCTTCTCAATACTTTTGCATTGGAGATGACTTTTTAAACCCATTGTCATTTGTGAATATAACATTGCCACCTATACAAGACATTGTCTTGTGCCTCATGCCACCTAAGATTCACAACACAAAACAAGACAATAGGGTTGGAGATGCTCTTATTGTCTCCTCAATACTTTTGCATTGGAGAGAGTTTTTCTATCTCATTGTCTTTTGAGATATAGTTTTGCCACATAAACAATACATTGTCTTGTAGCTCATGCCACATAGGAGCCACCTAAGACTCACAACGCTTAACAAGACTATAGGGTTGGAGATGCTCTAAGAGCATCTCCAACCCTATTGTGACTGTGGAAAAAAGTTAATGCCACATAGGAATGATAAAATTTTATTCAAAAGTTCTTCTCCAATGCAATTGTCAAGTCAATTGTGAAGCTTATGTGGCAAAAATTAAAGAAGACATTGTGAAGTTGATTGTCTTGTTCTAGACAATGCATTTGACAATGTCTTCTCTTCCATGTCATCAATTATGAATAAAAAATATTAGAAAAAAGAAAGAAGATGAGTAGTTGTCTTAAAAGTTGTCTTGAAAGTTGGAAAAAATACTTTTTATTGTCTTTTGAGATATAATTTTGCTACATAAACAAGACATTGTCTTGTGGCTCATGCCACATAGGAGCCACCTAAGACTCACAACACTTAACAAGACAATAGGGTTGGAGATGCTCTAAGGGTTCCAGTACATATGGCTTGTAGGCTAATCATCTCAGGAAGGAGAGATTAGAAAAAGAATCAAATAAAATGCAGAATTTTTGTAATATTGTTGGACCAGTGCTATTCATTGGTTTGGTAACATGGCATATGTGGGTACCAATTGAGCACACATACAATGTACGAAAAAATTATTTATAATTAGGTGCATAACCCCAAAAAGAAAGCAAACTTCAGGATCAAAATTTGCCGGCGAAGACATTATCATAAAGCTAAAAATGTTGGATTTAGAAGCTAGCAATGAGATGTATATATCTTGATTGACCAACGTGCTAGCCATTATAAAATGCATATGGATAAACAAGCTCACATCATAGAGTCAGCAATAAGGTAGAAATATTGAGTGAATATGAGTAGCAAAGGGAATATGTAGACATCATGTAACACCAAATACTGATTAGTCACAATAGATACGAGGGCAGAAAATACCAAAGATAAAAGACTTACCTTTTAACTTTTCAATCACAATAGATATGAGTGTCCATAGGTAGTTGAACTATCCCATGATTGAAAACATAACCTACGAATGTTGCTGTAAATCACGTTTATGCATGAATTTGGGTACCAATGTTGTAGCTTCATAATGTCTCAAAATTTTAAAAAAAATTATTGAGAGGCACAACCAGAAAAACTACATCATTGACTAATATAGCAAAATTCACCAGAATGAGCACGTCTTTGAGTAAATAGCAAAAATCACCAGAAAACTACTGCTATCTAATTTCAGTTTTTGTAACAGTAGGAAAACTGTTTTCTATGAACATCATGTAGTATAGTAAGAGAACATAAGAAAACAATATTATTATTGTACGGTTAACTCTTAGATTGTTGGAAAATTCTTTCTTTTCTCCTTTTGAAAGCTGCAATAAAATATACAAATTATAGTAAAGGTTACCGGCCTCCGGAAAAATCACTCACGTAGCACTGTCCTAAGAGTTAATCCGGGTCTATGTACAGACTTTGTCCAAATGCTTCTAGTGGTAAAATTCTCGCTCCACCGGTATCTCTTTGTTGCACACAACGCAGAGAGAGCGACCATTGACTTAGCTCTGCCAAGAACAAGAACGAAGAACAGAAGAGGTTCGGAAAGACGAGATTTTTGAGAGAGATTTCACGTAGGATTTTCAGTGTATGGAAAGGAGAAGGAACGGTTCATTTTATAGGCATTCTCCAACGGACATGAGAGTTACTGCCGATTTAAACCAGCCAATAAAGCACAATAAAAACGGACATTACAAAAATAAAACAAATGTATAACATGTGATTCATTAAACCTGGACAGAAGTTAATGTATCCAAATGTTACAAAATTTAATGGATTATAACGATAAAAAATTAAAGAGGAGCAAAAAGATTTTTAGGGTCTAAGCCCAAAATCGAAGAGAAAATCGAATCGGCATTCGGCGTCCGTAGATGTGGACACGTACCCGCAGTCGTTACACGTGCAACCGAGCCGAGTCGGACAAAGGGCTCCCACACAATACTTTAATGAAACAAAATGGAACAAGACAATATATGCACACCTAGTCCTCCCACCTAGCCGATGTGGGACTATAGACTACTTTGAAGTTGAGTTTTTGCTATGAATAATGCTATTTGTCCCTCCAAATTGTACCTCCAAATCGTCCCTTCTTACGTGGCCGCTGACGTGACATGTTGATGTAGCAGATGACGTGACAAATTTTAAAATTCAAATTTAAATTAACATTAAAATTAATGTTAACATTAACATTAACATTAAAATTAATATTAACGTTAACATTAACAATAATATTAATATTAACATTAATATTTATTAATATTATATTAACATTAGTTATCTTAACATTAACATTAATATTAACATTAACATTAACGTTAAATTAACATGGACAAAATTGGATAATTAACTTTTGGGGTTAAAATTTGCCATGTCATCGGCTATGTCAGATGACACATAATATTACTTAATATGCGATGTCAACCGCCACATAAGGAGGAATGTATTGGAAGGACAATTTAGAAGTACGAATAGCATTACTTTTTTGCTATACACAGCCAACAATAGAAAGTATATGATACACGCTTGAGAGAGATCATAATCTTTCAAGAAAAAGGTGAAAGAAATGAGTGTCAACGACAAGAATTAGAATGTTCTCATCATTATTAATTCAAAATGATAGAGGCAATAAGCCTAAAAGGCATGTTATGGAGATACTTCTTAGCTTTGGAATGGAAGATTTCGACATCTCAATTTCTGAGGATTAAAATTCTTGTCTACAAAATCAATGGTGAAGTCTTTCGTTCCATCAATCACCAGGATCAATCAAGGGCATACCCACACTGTGGGCATTCTCTTTTTTTTTTTTCCATATATATATATATTGAAGTTTTTTCTATGAGTAAATTCATACTTAGTCTACCCTAATCAACTCTAGTCCATCCTAACTTAAATTTTTGGTTCCGTCCGGATGAATTACGTAAAAGATGATAGCTTTTGGAAAGCAATACTAAGAAACTTTTCAAGGAAGCCACGACAGGAGCCAAAGAGAGATTGTAACTTAGCGCAGAGCAATGTTTGTGGGACAATCAAACCTTGTTACTGTGGCAAGAATATATATTTTCTTCCATTTATTTATGCTTATACAGTTATACATGTCTAACACACAATGTATCACAAGTCTTTAGTGGCAGGGAAATATTGATGCATACAATATATAGCAGCTTATTTATCATATTGTCGATTACAGTACGTACTACTGATTATTTCCCACTCTTGCATGACCTATATATATATATATATATATATATATATATATATATATATAATATATATATATATATATATATAAATAAGCAAAGGTGGTGGTTGATCAAACCCTTGTTGAAACAATCTATTTGCAGACGGAGACGAGTATGACGCGCGGTGGCTTTCCGGGCCTCCTGGCGTGCTGGACGGAGTGGTTGTCGACCAGCAGGATGTCTCCCCTGTGCCACTTCACGTCGACGCAGTTCTCCTCCAATATCTCCCCGTAGGTGACCATGGCCTCCATAGGCATATCGCTCCCGTCGCCGAAGCTGTTCTTCACGTCGTTCATGTTGTCCGTGTAGCCTATGAACGGCAGGAACCAGACCCTCTTCCCTCCCAGCTCCCTTATCGGGTTGGTCGGTCCGAAGACGAACTCCGCACTCCCATCGCCGTTGAAGACGACGGAGCTGCAATTTAGCATCTCCATCGCCCTACCAACGTCCAAGAGGTCGATCAGAATGAGAAGAAAGCCAATTTAGTGACATTTTGTATGTATCAAATTGAAAATAACAATAGATTAATCAGAGCAGAAGGTCAAGAGGGACCAAATGGACTATTCTGATTCTGAACTTCTTGTCATAGTTTATCCATTAGATTCTACTTTAGCCTCTTTTAAGTCTTATATTTCTCCTTTTCTTTATTAACGAGGGCCCAAAATTTTATTTTTTGAGTTTTGCAATTGTCGTTAACATAATACTATTATTTTTTCACAAAAATTGAAATTTGTCACCTTGTTGTCATGATTCATTTAGAGTTTCCGTATACACATTCAAGAGTAGTGGCCGAGCCTGACTAAAATATTTTGAGGGACAAGAAATATTTTTGGAAGAACAAATTATATTTTGGACGGGTCAGATTGTATTTTTAAAGGTGGTATTATCTATAAAAAAAATTGCTTGGTCCCATTAGTCCGTACTAAGCTCAGCCACTCTACTAAGCTTTGCCACTGTTCACGAGAATTCTACCATCAAAAATAATAATCGCTACGGAGCTAAAATTAAAAGAAATATATTATGAGTCTATGACTCCATTTTTAGATCTGTCTTCGGACCAACAAAGAATAATAGGATACAACTTGCTATAAAGAATTGAACTAGATTAGGAATGTAAAATTGAAGTTATAGATTATCGATAATATAGGATGGAAATGATCGATAATACCAGCTCTTGATTATTCTCAAGAACATTGTTTGTGCCTACCTCTTCTCAGCCTCCGCTTCGTCGTCGGTCTTAAAAACCCACTTCCATGTCTTATTCAAGTCCGAGTCGGCATCCTCGTCTTTCGCAGTCTTACTCCTGAATATAAGTCCCAAATCTGACAGCTTTGCCACAACTTCTGGCAGCCGCTGCTCCATCTTCTCCACGACGACGTTGCTCTGTACTATCGATGTCTCGCCTCCCTCAGGTGCCGGTTCGCTGCAGAAGAAGAATATCTTTGAAGGGTACTGCTTCATCTGCACAAGTTATCAACACATCGGATATCTCGATCGTTCATATATTTCTTACAAGTTATTTAGAGATTAGTTATCATTACCGACGGAATTCAGTCAGTATTAATATACGAGTGATCGATTTTCGTCGTTATTAGAAACACAATTTCTAGTAGTATCTCTTGTTTTTTTAGACCAGGGGCACATGTAAGCTACGAGTGGGGTGGGCTCCATCCCACCCCCAATTTTTTTTTTTTTCCGTTTTCTTCTATGTGAATTTTTTTGGGGTATTTTTTTTTTTTTTCCGGAGAAAGCCCACACCACTCTATTCTAGTTCAGTCTAACCCATCATAGTTTATATTTCTAGATCTGCTCCTGTTTTAGACAACACGTGATGTTTAATTAGGGGACAACGCAGCATTGCTCCAATGAAGCGCAGCAGATATCCGGGATCTGGTTGAGAGTTCGAGCCTCAAAAGTCGAAACTGTTTAGAGTGAGATGGGGGTGTGAGTAATAAAAAAACGAAAATGATATTTTGTCTGCGGTTTGTAACTGCGGACGTGACCGCCGGCCGACATGGCGGCCGGCCATTGCTCTCCCCTTCTACTTCGGGTTCCACCCGAACCAGGGGGCCAATGGCCGTCCGTCACGTTGGCCGACGGTCACGCTCGCGGTTACAAATCGCGGACAATTACGTAGCAGCTCTGAAAAGAAAAGAAAAAAAAACGTACCAGGGACATCTCGTGGTGGAAGTTGATCAACTGATCGACGGGAGCCTCGTTGGCGGTGTAGACGCGGTCGTCATCTTGATGCGCGTGGTGGCACCTACGTGTTCGGTCTCCTCCCACCCGAACGCCCGGACCGCGCGATCGAACTCCTCGGCGGAGCGCACGTCGTAGCCCCTGAGAGGATCGCGCCGTGCGCGCGCAGCAGGTCCGTGATCGATCCCCTCTCCCTCTCGACCGTCTCGACGAGGCGCTCCAGGCTAGAGTCGACCGCGGTGGGCGGGACGAGCGTCTTCGGGAACACGGCTCCTCGGAACACCTTCTCCCCGTCGATTCTTCCTTCTGCGAACCCCATTTGCTCCTCTCTGAGTATGTTCAGTGCAAGTGAAGAACTAATGTAGTTGAAGCACTTATGTAGTGTCCGGTTGAGCATTGACTTGGTCGTGGCGTTCATAATTCATTTCATCATGTGCTCTACGGATCAGGTTGCGCAAGTACAAAAGGAAATCTTGTCGCGTGCAAGTGCAGACGATTGTTGGTTGAAGTACATACACTACAGAAAATATATACAATAGTGTACTGTAGGAGGACGGGATGAGCACAATATAACCTACACCAGCATCAATGTTTTAAAGATCGCACTGATGATTGAACCCAATTTTTTTTTTTCTTGGTAGAGATCCGACTGGAGTTCAAACTTTATGTGGTTCAAATAGATAAGATATCAATATTTACTTATTTACTTATTAGTTTGATTTGATTTGGTTCAAATAGATAAGGTATCCATATTTATTTATTGGCTTGATTTGATTTGGTTTGGCACTTAGTATGTTTGGCTTGGTTTGATTTTACAATATAAGGTCTATTAAAATCAAACAAGAACCAAATGGTCCAAATCTCACGTGAGATACTTTTTTGAGTTGTTTTAGAAAACCAAAATTGGCCGGTTCAATTGTGAACCGGTTCAATAGGTTCACGGCTAAACTTCGGTTCTGAAAAAACCGACGGTTATTTAAAAATTCGATTCAAAGGAGACCGGATCAATTTTTTTTGGCAAAAATCGATTAGATCCGGTCCATCCTCCGATTCGGTCTAGTTCTGACAACACTGATCAACACCGACTTCATGGCATATTTTAACCGAAAGTCTTCGAGAAGACTGATCAAAATATTCATTTTATGACGTGCTCATTTAGAGTAACACGTATAATATAATTAGTGTGTAACCTAGATTTCATTATAAAAAAAATTAAAAAACTATTTTGTATCTCACTTAATCATAGAGAAAGGGTGCGTTTTATTACAAGGTAGAAAATACGTGAAAAATAAATTAATTCCACGGAATTATTTTACTAGGAAAAAAAATTTATGGAATTTTTTTACAAAATTAATTTTTTGGGTGTTTGATTGTTGTTATTTTCCATGAAAACTAACTATTTTTCATGGAAATTGATATTTTCTTGTGGGCTGGACTAGTTTTATTTTTCACCATTTTGAAGGTAAATATGAAAAATGGTTGATTTTTGAAAAATAATTCTATCAAAAATATAGGTTATTAAATATTACAATTGCTGAAAAATTTGTGATGAAAATATTTTTCATGGAAAAAACCTCAATCAAACACAGCCTAATCTGTCAATTTTACCTATTTTTTTTACAATGATCTAATTGAACTTTCTTAACAAAATATACAATTGGTGCTTGATGTTTGGCACATGTTTGATAGCGATTGAGAACTCAAAAGTCAGTAGATGACCGTTACAATGACGCAATCCCGATCCGCTTACAATTTTAGCACATGTTTGATACATATAAATATGTTGTTGCCCACAAATCAACGGTTAGAAAGGAATTATTTTATAGAATACATAAATTTATTAATGAGTCATGAAGTGATTTAATCAATTAGGCTCCATTTGATGCAAGATGCAAACCTCTACATAGTATAATATAGGCTTAGTCCGAGCTCTCTAGCCTAGTGGTATTAGAGCGGACACCCGGAGAGACCGGCAAGGTTCGAGTCCTCCAATTGTGTGTGTGTGTGGGATTTCAAAAAAAAAAAATTCCAAAAAAAATAATAATAATATAGGCTTAATTGTACTTTGATACCCTCAACTATTTTCGTTTTTCAACTTACCATCTCAACTTCTTTTTTTTTTTTCAAGTTGATACCCTGAATTTTATTTGGACAATAATGTCCCTGCCAAAAATTTAAAACTATTCCCCAAATCCTCCCCTCCATTCCCGCTCCCCCCTTCGGCCCCAACCCCTCCCCCCCCCCCCCCCCCAACCCCCTACTCCCCCCTTCGGCCACAACCCCTCCCTCCCCCCCCGGCCCCCGCCCCCCCTCTGGCCAGCCGCCTCCGCAAGCATGGTGATGTGGCCTCCACTTCGTCTGAAGAAGACAGTGTGATCAGCATTGATCTGCTGATATCCCATCCCTATCATTGCTCTCCTGAACCTGTCAAACCATGCTCGAGGAGACTGCTTCAGTCCATAGAGGGACTTCTTCAGTCTGCAGACCTTGCTTTTTGTCTGTTTGGTGCCGAATCCGGGTGGTATCTCCATGTACACCTCCTCCACTAGATCCCCATGAAGAAATGTATTCTTCACATCCAGTTGGTGTAGCTTCTACCCTCCATTGGCTGCCAGGGAGATCAAGGTCCTAACAGTGCTCATCTTCGCCACTGGTGCAAAGGTCTCGTCATAGTCGATGTCGTACGTCTGATTGTATCCTTTTGCCACCAGTCGAGTTTTATAGCGCTCAACGTGTCCATCTGGGTTCTGCTTCACAGTAAAAACCCATTTGCATCCGACTGCTCTTTTTTCTTCTGGCAGTCTCACCAGCTCCCAAGTGTGATTCTTCTCCAGAGCTCCCAACTTCTCATGCATTGCCGCTTTCCACTTTGGATTGTTCTTGGCAACCTGCCAATTGTTAGGTACAGTAATACTATCCAAAGATGCTATAAATGCTCCATGAGAAGAAGATATATGATCATAAGAAACAAACTTAGCAAGGTCCCAACCATATCTGTCCGGAGGATTTCTCGTATTACTGCGAGTAGTCCGGGAGAAGTAGGAGGGATGATATCACCTGAGGAGGGTGGTGGTGTAGATGAGGAGGATGGTGGTGTCTCAGGAGTTGGGACAGACGCATGCAAGGGACTTAGCACTGGCACTGTAGGCACTGGTCCTGCAGTTTGCTTCTCTCTCCTGCTGTAGGTAAATAACTCCCCCTGAACCGTAGGCCTGATCATTCTTATCTCCTCCCCCTGTTCTGCTTCACCTTCATGTTTCTCCTCAATCGTGCCTCTATGCCATACTTCTAAATCGGTTACCACCAAGTTCTTCATCTCCTCCTCTCGCCTTATACTGGTAGCATTAGGCGTGTTGTGCGAAGTTCCCTCATGGCGGTAATATGGCTCATGCTCTCGGAAGTGGACATCCATACTAACGAACTTCTTCTTCTCTACTGGACTCCATCACACATATCCCTTCTGAGTCGCTGAGTAGCCCACGAAGATGCACTTGACTGCTCTGGGGTCAAGTTTTTCAACTGATGGTCTGTTGTCTTTCACAAAGCACACACACCCGAACACCTTTAGTGGGAGTATCCTACTATTATTGCCTTGTAATACTTTGCATGGGGACTTCCATCCCAGGACTTTTGAAGGCATCATGTTGATAAGTTGAGCTACTGTCAATACTGCATGTCCCCATAGATTTTGTGGGACATTCATGCCGATCATCATACTTCTTGCGGTCTTTAGAAGGTGTCGGTTCTTCCTTTCTGCTACTCCATTTTGTGCTGGTGTGTATGCACAGCTGGTCTGGTGCTGTATTTCATGTGCTGACAGGTACTCTACAAGTGTCCTGTTGGTGTACTCCATTCCATTATCAGACCTCAGTACCTTCACTACTGCATTGTACTGAGTCTGGACATGTTTATGGAAGTCCTGAAAGCAAGCAAATACTTCACTCTTTTTTTCCATTAAATACAGCCAGGAGACACGAGATGCACAATCAATAAAGGAGACAAAGTACTTATATCCATTCATAGTGTTAGTAGCACATGGACCCCAAACATCAGAATGTACTACCTCAAAAACAAGAGAACTCTTATGACCAGTACCAACATATGAGCTTCTAGTAAGCTTTCCTAACTCACATGCATCACATACTAATTTTTGTTTATTTGATTTTGCATACATCTCTGGATACAACTTACTTAGAGTATCAAAAGAAGAATGTCCCATCCTCCTATGATGAAGTATCAAAGTATCTTCAGTCCTCTGCTGCAGCTCTCCCATTCTAGCCTTCTCTGCCATAGATATCAATGTTGAGTCCAGTCCTTCCCGATCTAGGTACCACAGTCCCTCATGCCAGGTGCCAGTCCCAAGTCTTCGTCCCGTCCCTTTCTCCTGGAAGATCACCTTAGGAATATAAAAAGAAACAGTGCATTTTAGTTGGAGAATTATAGAAATAATAGACAAGAGACTGACTGGAAAGGATGGAGCATGTAACACATTGGATAAACTTACTGAACCTGTATAATTAACAGTACCCTTACCGACCACTGGTTGAAAAGTGCCATCTGCAGTCTGAATGGTGTCTGCTGGTGCTAGGTGAGTGTATGAAGAAAACTCACTAGCGTTTCCGGTAACATGTCGAGATGCTCCTGAGTCGATAATCCAGTCTGACGTTTTAAGGGAAGACATAGATGCAAGAGCGAGTGACTCGTTAGTACCTTCTGATGGGTGACATACATAGCGACGTTGCCTCCGAAGAATGGGGTAGATGTCTCCTCTGCTCCGCTCCTCCTGTCTCATTCGGTCGACGCTCTCTTCTTTCTCTCCACCAGGTCCAGCAGTGCCTGATCCTCCTCAGTAAAGGTTCCACTAGCTCCTGTAGTGCCCCGTCCCTACATCGTGCCCCGTACTTGTCCACGGGGTGCGCGAGAAAGGAACACTGTCGCTATCGATTCGGTCGGGACCGATAGGTCGGGATCGACCGAGTCGATCGAACGGGAACGGTTGAATTAAGATCCATTCCTCGTTATAGAATGTCTTCTTCGGAACCAAGTCCCATATTCAGCGGGTTGCTGTCACGACCCGATCCCAAATAATTAGGTCGAACCGGATCATGCCCAGCCTGCACCGTTGTTGAGACGGCGGCAGTAAGCTGTTCCATTAGCAGGTAACCATACAACAATATCTATATTTGTCACAACTCAAATTCGGAAATGAAACTTTATTAAACTTGAAATCAAATACAACTGAAATTTGAATATACTGAAATAAATAACTGAATTCAAATAAACAGAGTTTTAAATAGACAATAAAGCTGGAAAAAGAAAAAGCTATCTAATCAGCCGGCTCATCGGCCTCAGTCCCAACGTCCTCCAAGGGGGACTCTGGCAGCACTACAGGGTACAGAACAGGGTCGTAGTAACTGCTGTATAACAGCTCAGCATCCTCAATGTCCCCTAAAAATGTATCTCCAGTCAGGAGAGAGCAAAGTACAATTCATGCTAATTTAAATAGTTAAAATAAATAATAGAATCATGCACTTTTAAACAGTTTAGAAATGAACAATTTTCTAGCAGTAAAACAGTGTGATTTGAATAGGCAATGAATATGACCGGCTTGGGATGTACAGTTGTATTCTATTGATACGATTCGGCTTATCCCCGTGTGTGTGAGGGGTAAGCTAATACAGTTCTAAGTTACAGTTGGATGTGGTCATAAACATTACTCTATTTCTCCAGTCCCTAATCAGTTACAGTAGTTGCAGTCAGTACTCTCAGGGAGAGTTTCGTGTTTGCATCGTGGTTTAAACTTGCAGTAAAGCGATTATTAAAATAACTGTAAACTAACAAAAACTATACTTGCCTCAAAATAGACTGGACTGGAGAGGATGAAGACTTCGATATGGGAATTTAGGATCGTCCTCGAATTCCTACATTCGAGAAATTTGACTCAGAAACCAGGGTTACCAATCTAACTACGCTAGTTGAAATCTCTAATTGTGTCCTAATCAATTTTAATTCTTTATTAATAAACACGAACAAAAACACGATTATTGGTGCGTGGAATTAATAACGAGAGAAAGATCGTTTTAAACTTTGTATTTTGGAAAACTCGTCGATACTAATTTAATTGATTAAAACTTTGTATTTTAGTAACTATAAATATAAAACTAAATTTCTTATTTTAGTGAGAAATACATGATCGTTTGTTAATATTAAAACTTGTAGATTTTATGTGAGAAAAACTTATTAATTTTTATATGAAAATAACTTTTATTCGATTTATTCGTATGCTACAAAAACTCGCAAAAAACAGCAATTAACCAAAAATCCTACACTACTAATTTACAAGCCACAGAACCAACAACCAGCTGGACTTATGCCCATTACAATTTATTTACATAAATTGAAATAAGACAAAAACGGTCGTTAGTCCTAAACTTCCTATAAATTAAATATGAATAAATAAATAGTACTAATAAAATAAGATAAATATAAATATTTGATGAGTCTCAGATATGGTCCAATCGTCAACTAGGCTAATACCTCAACGTCCGGGCGAAGCCGGTTTCGTTTGCACTTAGCCAGGGCCCATTGACCGATACAGTCGTCGCCCAAAAATCTAGAATATTTAATATATTATTTCCGAAATCCATTTTAAAATCATTTTTAAAATATAATTAAATTTACGGAAAAATCCGGCAGCATCTCCTCTGTTTTTGGTCAACCCAAAAATGGGAAATATGCCAACATTTTCCTGCAAATCCCAAACCAGGGAATCCCAAAATATATACACATAAAAATAACCATAACATTTCCAATATTAATTCGGAATGACCCGAAATGAATTCGGAAGTCCGAATCCAACCAAAACATCACAGCACGCTACCGGAAAAATCCGAAAGCCCAAAATTTTAAGAAATCCATTTTCCGAAAGTTCCGGAAAAGCAAAACAACCAACAGAACCTTTCCGAAGGTTCCTAAGCTACGACGTCGCTAAAAAACGAATTCCCGGGAGGGAATCGGGAACCAATCTCATCATAGACAGAATGAAAATGGAACGGGACAGGGGTTATACCTTGGGTTGCTCGGCTAGAGCTCTCAGATGAAGATTATAGAAAAATAAACGGGAACGGCAAGTCGGGAAATTCGCGGACAGCGCTGTCGGTGCTGTCCGGATCAGCGGGGCGCAGACTCGCGAGAACTGGAGCAACAGGGAACAGTCGAAGCACGGAACAGCGCTGGACGAGGCCGCGAGAGCGCAGGGAGGCACTGCGGGGACGACGAAGGGGCGCTCGGGGGTGCACCGGCGGGAGGCCGAAGGGGGTCGGACGCCGGCGACAGGCGCGGGGAGCCGGGGCGTCGGGGTCGGACGCCGGAGGGCCGCGGGCGCTGGGGTCGGGTCCGCACGGAGCGCCGGGAAGCGCTGGAAGGGGAAGGCCGGCGGGGAACACCGAGCGGCAGCGGGGCGCGGGGAAGAGGTCGGGGCACGCGGGGAGTCTCGGGAAGGAAGGGGTTTGGGGGAGAGTTTGCTGTTCTCTGGAGAAGAAGAGTAGAGGGAAGTTGAGGTGGGGAGATGAGTGGGTTGGTGAAAGGAGTTATAAGGAGAGGAGTGGGGAATGGGTTATGTGGTGTGGAGATAAGTTAGGAGAGAGGTGAACGTGAGAGGAGGAGAGGGGATAAGTGCTGGTCCTTCGTGGACCTGCTCAAAGCTTTATTTTTTAATTTTTTATTATTAATAAGAATTCAGAATTTCAAAAATAAATAGGATTGGGTCTGGGTTTGGAAGTCGGGTCCGGGCTCAGGTCTGGGTCAGTATCCAAAAACCATATTATTAATTTTCGAAATTAATTTTTTAAAATTCAATAAATTAACTCTAATAATAACAACAATAATAAATAAAAATTATACTATAAACTGGGTTTCACAGTTGCGCCTCGAGGATTGACTCTGCGGCTGAGTCGGAAGAGACCTCCCGTTGCTCTGCTTTTTACGCCGCTTGCGTTGGTTTTGGCTTTGTTTTCTGAATGCGTTTTCGTGAATGTTTCGATGGTTTTCATGGCTTGCATTTCGAACTCGCATTTCCTATCGAACTCCTTGAATAATGCAGTGTTCTAATCGGTTGCTTGTGCGATTTCAGGTAATCGCGTAGGCGACGTCTAGCGCGACCAACAAGTTCTCTCGCCGAAGTAAAAATAAGGTGAGTGGCTGACCCTTCTCTTCTCGACCCCTTCTTAGGCAAATCGATAGTATTGTTGCGGATGAAACAATAAATGCAAGGGCACGAACACGATGAAAATGAACAAGTTTCAAAGAGAATGTAGGCTATATCTTCATAACTAAAAAGAATTGTCTTTGCACGGTCATTGGACACTCGTGCACGAGGAACGACTTCCTCGAGCGATACCCCGAGACACGGGATCGTTTCGGCCTAGGAGGAAGCATAAGATAGCTGTGCTCGACGAAAGCAAAAATATGGTTAGTCGGAAGAACTTGTAGCGGGGCTCGCTACCCGCGCTGAAAGGGTCGCCGTCTAACCCAGTTATAGTCCAAATATGGCTTGTGGTGCCAGTGACCTTCACGAACACAAATTTGCATACGAAAATGATAACAACTAACAGGGAAGAACATTGTAAGTCTCAAAGGCGCGGCACGGTCCGCCGGGGGTAAGTTCCGAAGTAAATTACATTATGCTTGTCATTTCTCGCTTGGAATTCATTAGGATGGTTAGAAACATTCATGAACTAAGTCATATAAACTCATTCAACCAAATGAGAGCTTGGAACTTAACTTGCCACGCACCAGTACAAAGTGTAATGTACTGATCCTCGCTCTCCACGCAGGTACCCCGAACCACGAAGGGCGTGCCACCTAAAATCTCAAGGCGCGTGGACACTTTTGAAGCCTCGTCCGTGTAAAGGCTTGGTTCTGAATTCCTTTTTGAAGACTTCGCATTCAGTACTAAAGAAGACCAATGGCGGCTCGGCTTCCCTCGATCGCAGGTGAAAAGTGTAACTATTTTGCTTGTAAAAGGGGATGTAATGTATGGAACGACTATCTCATCGGCGTTCATTTTGTAAGTCGAGTCATATTGTAGTCCGCACGACAATGAATGTAATGAAGTCAATGTAAATAAAGTTTTATCAATAAAAAGTCTACTTCTATTTCAAATGTGTTATTCAATTTCTCTGCGTACTCTAACTTGGTATTGTGTTTCGGATAACCTTATGACTATGCCTTGTGCGATCGCAACTTAGGTTCGCACGGCATCACGCCCGGGGGACGACTATCAATTCTACAGAATCGGGGCGTGACAGCTCCTCTATTCCCTTCTGCCACCGGCAAGTTTGCCCGATAGCCTCCTCGGCCGCCTCGTCGACCTCCTCGACCACGTCCATGTCCAATATATCCTCGTCCTCGTCCACCACTTGAGTCTCCCTCCTTAGGTGGTTTGGTACAAGCATATCGATGATGGTCCATCTTCCCGCAGTTGTAGCATTGCCGATTGTGTTACCATAGCTCTCCCTTGGATCCTGTGTTGCCCGAGCTAGCAGCTGCTAGTGCTGACTTTGCTTCGGAGGGACCACATGTCCCTGTCTGTAATCTGATCCGCGTCTCCTCCTGGATCATGGCTGAGATAGCCTCCTCAAGACTAGGGATCTCTGGTTGGGCGAGGAGTAAGGCCGTCCTCTGTGCAAATACGGCAGTCAGCCCTTTGAGGAATTTCTGTTGGCACATTTTATTTTGAGTAATTAACAGCATCTTCGTAGTTTAGTCTTTTGCTCTTCAGATTCTAATTCTCTCAGAAGATCAAGGACTTTCTGATTTCTTGAAGACTGTGGCGTTCACCGGCATTCCCTGCATAAAGTCGGCGTCTTCATGCTTAGTGTTTTCGAGTCTGTATGGTCTAGGTATTTCTGTAAAACACTAAAAGATGGATGATAACTTAAAGCACAAATCGAAAATCAAGTTATTCAGAGCGGCATACCGGCGGTATGCTCCGGCATACCGGCGGTATACCGTTCTTGTGTCCAGAAAAGTTTCTGTGACAAAAAGCGGCATACCGACGGCATGCTACGGCATACCGGCGGTATACCGTTTTCGTGTCCAGAAATGTTTCTGTGACAATAAGCGGCATACCGACGGCATGCTTCATACCGGCGGCATACCGCTTTCTGTGTCCAGAAAGTTGCTGTCTCGAATTGTCGGCATACCGACGGCATGCTGCGGCATACCGGCGGCATGCCGTTTCCTAGCAACACAATAGATGCTGTGATTTATTGTCGGCATACCGACGGTACGCTACGGCATACCGGCGGCATGCCGTTTCTTATAGCTCTAAAACTTTCTGTGACTTTAGTCGGCATACCGACGGTATGCTCCGGCATACCGGCGGTATACCGAATTTCGAATAATCTGCTTTTCGATTTGGTCTGACATGCATTAATGGCCGCATTTAATGCTCTTGAACGGTCATAAATATGACCGTTACTATTTGGCCGGCATACCGGCGGTATGCCGCGGCATACCGACGGCATGCCGGTCTGCGTACACTCAGAAGCATTAAATGCCACCCACTCTTGGTTTTCTTATAAAAGGAAGCTCTCTCTCTCTTGAGCTTTCTCACCAACTCTTCCATAAATTTTCCAACAACCAAGAGCTCCACCATTAATACTCTCTCAAAGCTTTTCATTGTCATCCTCTCCCAAAGTGCTAGAGTATTAAAGAGTTGTACATTTCGATCTTCACGTGTTAGAAGATCAGCAAGTTCTCATTCTCTTTTGTTTGAAGTTGGCGAACCTTCGTAAGAAAACTCGTGTGTAGAAGTTGGCGAGTCTTCGGATCCAAACTCGTGTTGAAGTTGGCGAGTTCTTCGGATCCAAACTCGTGTGTACTATTTGCATAATAGTGGATTAAAGCCGGAGAGAGTTCCGGGACTGGATTGCCTCAAAAGAGGATACCAGGATACATCCTTGCGTTTGCATTTGATCTTTCTACTATTTACTCTTTATTGCATCATTTGTTATAGTTTATTTTTTTACCCTATTCACCCCCCTCTAGGGTTCTACAATTGGTATCAGCTTTGTTCTCTTGATTTGGATTTACACCCTTGAGTGATCCATGGCCTCTAACCCTAGCATCAACACGTTTCACAATGAGGGACAATCCACAAATAGGCCTCCCCTATTTGATGGTACCAACTATAACTATTGGAAGATTAGGATGGGCATTTATCTCAAGTCCATAGATTTCGATTTATGGGATTGCGTGATAAATGGCATCCCTACTCCTTCCAGAGCTATAGAGGATATTGCTTCTGACACCCTTCGGGAAACACTCACTGAAAACATCAAGAAGCTTGCTTGTCGAGATGCCAAGGCAATGAACGCTCTTTACTGTGCTCTCGACAGTAGTGAATTCAATCGAATCTCTACTTGCAAGACTTCCAATGAAATTTGGAAGTTGCTTGAAGTTACACACGAGGGGACTTCACAAGTGAAGGAATCTAAGATCAGTAGACTCACGCAAGAATATGAGTCTTTTAAAATGAAGCATGATGAATCTATTGCTAGCATGTTTACTCGCTTTGGTGATATTATTAACCCTCTCTCTTCTCTTGGAAAGGAATATCCCGCTCATGAAAAGATAAGGAAGATTCTTAGAGGTTTGACGAAAGCTTGGAGTCCTAAAGCTACCGCAATCATTGAGGGGAACGATCTTACCGTCATGAACCTAGAGACCCTCATGGGTAAGCTGATGACTCACGAGCTTGACATGAAGGATCAAGAGGAATCCTCTATTCAAGAGAAGGAGAAGGAGAAGACCAAAGAAAAGGAGAAGACTCTTGCTCTCAAAGCTTCAAGGTCCTACTCCAAGGATAGCTCCGACGACAATGAGTCGGACAACGATGAAGAAATAGCTCTCACAGCTAAGCACTTCAGGAAGTTCTTAAAGTTCAACAAGGCCAACCGCTCTAGACGGGACAATGAAGATGACCCGGCATGCTATCAATGCAGAAGACCCGGACACATCAAGAGGGATTGTCCGATGGTACGAAAAGATTCAAGCAAGTACGAGAAGCCAAGCAAGGGAAGCTCGTCCTCCAGAAAGTTCGCCAACACTAGCATTTGGTGTGAAAGCGACGCAAGCGACTCCGACAATGACAAGGAGTGCAAACACAATGCCAACGTTTGTCTCATGGCAACCGATGAGGTACTTGATGATTTTTCCTTAAACACTCTTACCTATGATGATTTGGAGAAAGCCATTCTTGAGTTACATGAAGAACACAAAGGTGTTCGGAATAAATACAAGAAATCTCTTAAGGAGGTCGAGGCTCTTCAACTTGAAGTAGAGAGGCTCTCAAGCATCATTAGTGATGTGAAGGGAAAATCTCCTATTTCCAACACGGATGAAGTGGAGTCTTTGAGACTAAAACTTCAAGAATCTCTTGACACCATCAAGAAAAATGATGATGAGATTCAATCCATGAGAAGCTCTTATGAGTTTGCCATGCGCAAATGTCAAGATGCTAATAGAAGAGAATATTCCACTTCTATTAAGTATAATGATCTTCTTACACGGAGTAAGAATTCTAGTAATAAGAATTCCACTCACATGCATGCTCCTAGACCTCCCCACACTCATCACAATGCTAGGCATAACCATTACATGAACACTACACACAACTCCTCTTCTAACACTAGATAAGGACCTTTTGTTAAAAAGAAAACTTCTCATCATGCATTCTTCTATCATCATAACACTCATGGTAGAACATCTCACACTAGAGACTCACATATGCACAACATTCACACTTCTTCTTTTAGATCTTCCTTAATGTGCAATTATTGTGGGTTGCTTGGTCATACTTCTAATTTTTGTTATACAAGAAAACAAGTTGACATGAGAGTTCTTAAATGGGTTCCTAAGACTAACACTCAAGGACCCATAAGATCATGGGTACCAAAATGTTCATCTTCAACTTATGTTGTAGGTGACGAATCCTTCTCATGCTAGAAGCAAGTGGATTCTCGATAGCGGTTGTTCACGGCACATGACCGGTGATGCTTCACTTTTTACAACGCTATCGATGAAGAAGGAAGGACATGTCTCCTTCGGTAACAATCTAAAAGGTTATATTATTGGAAATGGTAATATCGGTTCTCCTCCTTATCCTTGTATCAATAATGTATGTCTTGTTACTAATCTTAAGCATAACCTCCTTAGTATTAGCCATCTCACCGATAATGGCTATGATATCAAGTTTGTTAAACTCAAATGCTACATTACCGATAGCTCCAATGGAACTATTGTGTATGAAGGCATTAGAGAAAACAATATTTATGTTCTTTATCTTGTTGAAGGTACTAACAATGACAGGTGCCTAGTTGCAAAGAACGATGAGAGTTGGCTTTGGCACATGAGGCTTGGACACGCTAACATGGATACCATCTCTCGCCTCGCCTCCAAGAAGCTTGTACGAGGACTTCCTAGCATCCCCTTCAAGAAGGATATGGTTTGTGAAGAATGCGAGAAAAGTAAGTTGACCAAGTCATCTTTCAAATCCATCAACTCTGTGAGTACCACAAGACCCCTTCAACTTATTCATATGGATCTTTTCGGGCCTAGTAGAGTAGCTAGCCTTGGTGGCAAACTCTATGCCTTTGTTTTAGTTGATGATTTTTCAAGATTTACTTGGATTATTTTTCTTGCTTGCAAAAGTGATACTTTTCGTGAATTTGTTGCTTTTTGTAAACGTGTTCAAAATGAGAAAGGCTTTTCTATTAACAAAATTAGGAGTGATCATGGAGGTGAATTTGATAATGTTGATTTCAAAAGATTTTGTGAAAAAAATGGTTTTGGACATGATTTTGCTTGTCCCCGTACTCCTCAACAAAATGGTGTTGTGGAGAGAAAGAATAGAACCCTTGGCGATATGGCCCGGGTCATGTTAAACCAATATAAGCTCCCTCAATATTTTTGGGCGGAAGCCGTCAATACGGCATGTCATGTAATTAATAGGGTCTTAATTAGACCTATTACTAAGAAGACTCCTTATGAGCTTTGGTTTAACAAAATTCCTTCTATTGAATATTTCAAGGTTTTTGGTTGCAATTGTTTTATTTGAATACCAAGGATAACCTAGGCAAGTTTGAAGAAAAAGCCTATGAAGGAATATTCCTTGGATACTCTACTCATAGCAAAGGTTTTCTTGTTTTTAATAAAAGAAGTCTTGTTGTCGAAGAGTCAATCAATGTCTCTTTTAATGAACTCAACTCTTCTACATTCTCCTCCTCCGAGGATATTGATGACATCTCGTTTGGATTGGAGAACTCCTCTATTGAGGATCGTCCTTCTTCATCTAACAATGAAGTTGTGACCCCATCAAAAGAGTCTCCTCCTCTCGAGCCTCCTCCAAAGGATCTCCCAAGAGAATGGAGATTTGTCACCAATCATCCTAAGGAGCTCATCATTGGGGATCCTTCCTCAAGTGTTAGCACAAGATCCGCCACTCATGATCTTTGTGCCAATGTGGCTTTTATCTCTCAAATAGAGCCTAAAAAGTTAATGATGCTTTTCTCGATGAATTTTGGATGATAGCTATGCAAGAGGAGCTTAATCAATTTGAGCGAAGCAAGGTTTGGGAACTTGTCCCAAAACCTAGCAATCATCCCATTATTGGAACTAAATGGGTGTTTCGCAACAAGCTAAATGAAGATGGGTTAGTGACTCGTAACAAAGCCCGATTGGTTGCCCAAGGCTATAACCAAGAGGAAGGCATTGACTACGACGAAACCTATGCTCCGGTTGCACGTCTTGAATCCATTCGTATGCTTGTGCCTTTGCTTGTTTTAATGACTTTAAGCTATTTCAAATGGATGTTAAGAGTGCTTTTCTTAATGGTATTATTAAGGAGGAAGTTTATGTTAAACAACCTCCCGGTTTTGAAGATTTTCAATTTCCTGACCACGTTTTCAAACTTCATAAAGCCCTTTATGGCCTCAAACAAGCTCCACGTGCTTGGTATGAGCGTCTTAGCTCTTTCTTGTTTCTCACAATTTTTCAAAGGGAAAAGTTGACACCACACTTTTATTAAATCCCATGATGGGAATCTCTTATTGGTTCAAATTTATGTGGATGATATTATTTTTGGTTCTACTAACAACACACTTTGTGTAGAATTTGCCAAAGTTATGCAGGAAGAGTTTGAAATGAGTATGATGGGAGAACTCTCCTTCTTCTTGGGGTTACAAATCAAGCAAGGACCTAAAGGAACCTTCATCAATCAAGCAAAATATACAAGGGACCTCCTCAAGCGTTTCGACCTTGACTCATCCAAATCAATGAGGACCCCTATGGCTACAACGACCAAGCTTGACAATGATGAAGATGGCACATCGGTCGACATTCGTAAGTATAGAGGTATGATCGGTAGCTTACTTTATTTAACGGCTAGCCGTCCGGATATCATGTTTAGTGTCTGTTTGTGTGCACGATATCAAGCCAATCCAAAGGAATCACATTTGAGTGCCGTCAAGCGCATTTTTCGTTATCTCAAAGGCACCATTAACATGGGTCTTTGGTATCCGAAATCCTCATCCTTTGAGCTTCACGGCTTTTCGGATGCGGATTTTGCCGGATGCAAGATTGACCGAAAAAGCACTAGTGGCACATGTCAATTCCTCGGGAAGTCCTTGGTATCGTGGTTTAGTAAGAAGCAAAACTCTGTCGCTCTCTCAACCACTGAGGCAGAGTATATTGCGGCTGGTTGTTGTTGTGCACAAATTCTTTGGATGTCACAAACACTTTTAGATTATGGTATTTCTCATTCTTGCACCCCTATTAAATGTGATAACACTAGCTCTATCAATCTCACGAAAAACCCGATTTGTCACTCACGCACGAAGCACATTGAAATTAGACACCATTTTCTTCGTGACCATCAACAAAAAGGAGATATCCATCTTGAATTTATTGATACTACCTATCAATTAGCCGACATCTTCACTAAGCCCCTCCCGGAAGATCGCTTCTCTTTCCTTTGCCGTGAACTAGGCATTTTATCCGTTGATCCTTAACCGTTTCTCGTTCGGCACACCGACGGTATACTGCGGTATACCGGCGGCATGCCGTTTTTCGAAGCAGAATTAGGTTCTGTTTCGATCTTCGGCATACCGTCGGTACACTACGGCATACCGTCGGCATGCCGTTTTTCGAACCAGAATAACGTTCTGTTTCGTTCTTCGGCATACCGGCAACGTCTTCAAAGGACGGGCCATCAACTGGAACCTCTTCCCCGGTCACGTCCCTTTGTTTGACGATGCCGGTCTCTCCTCTCTTCTTCGGCGCCAAATCCCTGTCTACCCGGCTGCCGTCCGTCTATTCTACTGCAACATGCGACCGGATGACGACGACCCTACCGCCATCCAATCTATGGTGAATGACCGCCACTTCCGTCTCACCTCTAAGGAAGTGGGGGCTATCTTGGGCGTCCCGGACAGAGGTGATGCGTTACCTCTTTTGGGAGCTCTCACCTCCTCGGCGGCATCACCCTTCGACGAATTCTGTCGCATCATCTGCAAGGGTCCCAACCCTCCCGCCATCCCGGCACTCTCCGTCCAGCTGGAGCCGTTTTACTACGAGCTCCACCGTATCGTGTGCCACACTCTGTTTCCAAAGGGCGGGAACTATGACGCCATCACTGGTGACGCTCTTGTTCTCATGTACCATCTTTATGCCCGGAAGCGTTTCTCCTTCCCCAAGACTCTTCTTCTGCAATTCCGGCGTACCATGTGTAAGCCCCTGAATTTAGGGCTGTTTTTTTTAATTTTAATAATCAATTAATTAGAATATTATTATTTGATTATTATTTGATTTAATGCTCTTTACCGTGACTTGGAATTCTAGA
Source organism: Iris pallida (assembly GCA_029216955.1). Lineage (NCBI taxonomy): Eukaryota > Viridiplantae > Streptophyta > Magnoliopsida > Asparagales > Iridaceae > Iris > Iris pallida. The sequence continues at coordinate 31,524 of JANAVB010036053.1, forward strand.
GCATCAGGGATGCCAGTCTCTGGAAACTTCCTTCTTGAAGTTTGTAGTAGACGAGATTACCTTCATGTTGATATATGGTGTCCCATCCAAACTCGTTCCCTTTTGTTCCTTTTGTATCGCGCAAGTTCGGGTCAATTTAGACCATTTAAATTATTAATTGATTTCCCACTCTTTTTCTTCATCCCCATAAGCACATTACCGAGGCTTTTAATTTAGGAGCACCAGACTAGTCTTTTTCTTGAAACCAACTTGTCATGCCTGATCTACTCGAGACGCTCTTCACCCCTGACCTTCGTGTCCCACTCAGACACTCCATTTTGTGCTCCATTTCCTTCGCACAACTTTCGGTTCAATTTAGGCCAATTAATCTGCCGTAAAACCTGATTTAAATTTCAATTTAATTTCGGGACCCGACATCGACCCAATCCAGTCGACCCAAAATATGGCCCTGGCCTGTTTTGAGTAAACTATGCAGATGTCACTTGCGTGCCACAATTTCGATCCCCCTTGTGCTCATATTTTATCCATGATTTAATTTGGTTTAATTTATAAATTAATTAAATCTTGGCTTCGACCTTGTCCAAACTTGGCCCAACGCCCAACCCAGTTTAGTGTGGGCCCTGTCATGTCTACCCAAACACCCCCCTGATAATTCCTATTTTTGCACTACACAAAAATATCTAATTTATATATATATATATATATATCTCCTCCTCTCCATTTTAAATATCTCATGTATATATATATATAAATATGTATATATATTATGTAAATATCTATTCTCTCTCTCTCTCCTCCCCTCTCATTTAATACACACACAACCCCAACTCCCTCACCTCTACAGCCACCCTCGTCCCCGGTGCGCACGACAGTCGATTCGTGCGTTTGGCACGAGATCCCGTCGGCGCGCGCTCGGAAACGAAGTCAGAATCTCGTTTCGGGACAGCAAGTTCGCGCCGATTTTCTGGGAAATCCGACCGTTGGACCGTCGATTTCTTCGCTCCGTCTCAATCTCGGTATATACCCCTTCATCCCTCTCAAATTTCACCCGTTAATTTCGTCGTTTGATACATCAAAACCGGCCACCAAGTTGACGTTTTAATTGAACTATTTTTTGACAGTTTCGCGACGCCAACTTCGCGGGTTCGTATCTCCTCCATCGCAGCTCCGTTTTGTGCGCCACCAGTTCCGGTGTACAGCTGGTATAACCCTCTTCCTGCCCCCTTTAGATTCCATTTCAGTTTGAGCTAGTTAGGTCGGTCGAATTCGACGCCAAAGTTGGCCGTTCGAATTTTTAGTGTTGCACTTGTAAAATTCTATTTTTGAACCCGGGACTCCGGATTCAATTTCTGACACCACCAGTAGACTCGTGGCGTCGTTCTGGTATGTTTTCATATAAAGTTTGCTTGATTTGGAGAACGTGGGCCCTGGCACGCATTTCGGTGCAAAGCGGGTCCCACTTTCTGAGTCAACGGGACTTTTTGACGCCGGCTCATCGGAATCCAATTCCGGATATACCGTTGAGTTCGTATCGTCATTCTGGACTCGTTGACATATAATTTGCTGAGTTTTGAGGACATTGGCTCCGACACGCTTTTCCGTGCAAATCGGTTTCCAATGTCCGGGTCAACGGACCAATTTGAGATCGGGTCAACGGAATCCAATTCTGGATATACCGTTGGGTTCGTATCGTCATTCTGGATTCGTGGACATATAATTTGTTAGGTTTTGTGCACTTTTATTTCGGCACGTTTTTCGGTGCAAAGTGTGTCCAACGGCGGACATCATTTTGGCCCGAAATTACCGTTTTGCCCCTGTGTCCAAATTAGACTTTTGGACAGGCAATCCTAGCTGATTTGACCATTCTAGACACGTTGGCGATGTTAGTTTCATCATCCGACAACATCTGTAGATTTCTTCCCTTTTTGTGTCATCCTATTATTATAATATTTCTCCTTTTGGTTGTTTTAGAGACCCGTCGATTTCAGTGATTTCTAAATCATTGAAATTCATAAGTTGACCTTGTAGATGTTTATAGAGACTAGCTTGACCATGGTTGACTACTTTGACTAGAGTCGAAGTAGAGTCAACAGTTGACCTAGGTTTGATCAGACTTGACCAACGTTGATTTTTTGACCAAAGTCAACTGTAAGTCAACCATTGACCTATTTGACCTAGATTAGACTTAGAGTTGACCACTTGACCAAAATCAACTGTACGTCAACCTTGACCCAGTTTGTCTTAGTTTGACTTAGTTTGACCTAGATGTTAGTATGTCTTTTGACCCTGATCAGCTCTTGTATTATTTCATCTTTAGGTCTGTGGCTTTACTCTGAACCCTGATTCATATTGACAGCAGGACCCCAGGCGAGTACATTCTCTGATAACTTATTCACAATTTATGATAACTGTTATGATTCATGTACTTAGTGTTGATATGCTTATTCCCGACACATGGTTCTCACGGATTGGTATTCTTGGATCCCGACGAGAGATGTCTCTCCTTCTTAGGTTGGGATGTATTGTGCAAGCACCCTTGTAGCTCTTGCTCGATATATGGTCACTGATTCTAGAGCAGGTTCGCGACCTTCTCATTAGAATCCCGTGCAGTGACGTGTCCTGTTTGGATCCATTCTACCAGTTGGGGTAGGGGGAGTAGTAGCGTATGCCTGTGATCATATCCCCTTGCTATCTTGAACAGTGTGAGTCATATACCGCACTTATGACTTGCCAGGCCGATTCTTGACAGTTTCCCAAGCCGATCACAAGTTGAAACTGCTACTCACACACATTGGATATATATAGCTTACCTTGATTCGTGTACATGCCATGATCCCGTTCTATTTTCTTGTTCTAGCTCTAGCTTTACAGCTTACCATGCCATGATACATATATGTACACTCCATGATTTCATTGTATATGCTCTATTTACAGTCTTATAGCTTTTATTCTATCTTGAGATCTGTTATGAGATATATGTACTCGTTCCGCTCCTGACTGGATACGTTATGAAAATTTTAGGAGTAGTTGTGCCCTCATTATTGGACTTCATGATGTTGCTAGCTGAGGTGGATCTCACTATTCTTCTATGTGAGTTGCCTGGTAGTTATTCTTAGTTAGTCTTATTGTTCCTTCTTTATCTTTCATGTCTTATGATCATTGTAGATTCTAGTTATTTTAGTGATATTGTTATTATTTCTTGTCTTATCTTCCTTAGTTTTCGTGATGTGACATGAGTACATTTCTAGATATAGATTCATAGAAGTTGTAGTTAGTATAGTATACTTGACAGCGTTCTACCGCCGATACCGCGGCGTAGGCTGGGCGTGGCCCACGTATTCGTACCCGTATATCCGGGTGCGGGTCGTGACACGTTTTTAGTGGTGGCCCATGCAGGTCAGTCTTTGCAGTTAATGCGAAGTCGTAGTAGCGCTTGAGCTTATCTGTACTACTACGAGCCTGCCCTAGGATCAAGGTTGAGTCATGGAATATTTTAGGATTTTGGTACTCAGTCACATATTAGGAACTCTTGGTAGATTCCAGGGATGACCCTTGGGAATCTTGTTTCGACGGCTTTCAAATATTTTCCCACTTGTTTCCATTCGTCATGATTTCTGAAATATCTGTCCGTATCAAGCTTTATTCCTTCTTGGGATGAGTTTGTGGACCCCAGGGGAAGGTATAAGTTGGACTTGTATATCATCTAGGTTGGGGAGAAAATATGATTTACCAACCTCGTATCCTGGTCGAGGTTTGTTTTAGATTATATTCCACCATTTTCTATCTTGACCTAGGTAGTACCCTCGGGACTTTCCCTGAAATTTTCCTCTGAACCCTATCTCGGAAGTTGTTTCTGTTGTTTCTATTAACTTACCCTTGACTTGTTGAAATTTTAAATCTTAATATTCGTCGTTGACCTTTGATTTTGTTTTGGATAAATCTTTTAAGTTTGAGTTAAGATATCCTGATAAACATATTTTGGACGAGGACGATGAGAACGGTAAGTGTCTACTTTACTTATGGAGTTTGGAATTTATCGCAGTCATATTAGCTAGCCTGACAGGGACATGGAGCCTGATTTTGGATATACTATCCTAGTTATGGAATTTAGATTCTCTTGCAGCCATACCGGTTGGCGTGGTAAGGAATCTAGATGACATGATTATAGGGTGTGTACCTTGGTTATGGACTCTATCGTTTATTGTAGCTATGTTTACTGGCGTGGCGTAAATTCTGGCAACATGATTTTGGATAGACGTGTATGGTTATCATGTCATATCTTAAGTTGATTCACTTCTTTTACCAATTGAGCAAGATAATTCCTACCATTATTTCTTGTTTATCATTATTTTTTTTTCTCCCATCGCATGATGATTTTCTTATCTTACCGTCAATTCCTTTGCCTTGTTTAGCTATGTCTTGATTACACCAATCAACTATCCCGTATCTGCTTCTGTCATCTACACTTGAAAACTCTGAAATTTTTTTGAAATTTTTACATCTCAATTGTTTCTTAAATTTCGATACTGTTAAGATTTTAATTCCCTTCTGTCCATGACCAATCAATTTTGGTCGTCTTTTTATCGTGCTAAAGAGTCTTGATTGCTGACTATACTCTAGATGACTTCAAATTCCTTGTGACTTGGGTTCCTTCCTAAATAGTGCTTTTAGGACTTTGATTTCGGATTCATGATTTTATCGTCTTTCATAACTGAACTTGGATCTTGATCGTGCTTATGTGACCTATAATCTAATTTCTATCCAATCTATCTCTCAATCGTGCTATTCTCAAAATTTTTCTCTCCATTTGCTTCTCTTAGCCATGTTTTAGATCATGACTATCCAACTTTGATTTTCATGATCTTGATAATCTTAACCCTCAAATCGTGCCAAGTGAACTTAGACTATTTTTTAATCGCGTTCAAACTTGGATCGTATTTCATGATTTTATCAATCATCCTCCTTAATCTTTGATCGGGCCTATAAGACATTGACTTCGATTTTTGTTTTTTGTCTGAAATTTTATCTCAACTATGCCAAACCTTGTTTTGGTCATGGTTAGCTTTTCATCTTGATAGAGCATGTGTGACTTTCAGGTTGATTTCCATCAACCTAAGTCCTACATATCACCTCGTACTTGAACTTCAATTATCTTCGATTCTCTTAATCGTCTCTAAAATCGTGCCCCAATGACTTGACTTATTTCTGAAATCATGCACATATGATTTTGTTCATATCATGATTCTATCGTGCCAAATCCCTCATCGTGCCTGAACAATTGTAAATCGATTTTCTTGATCGTGCAAACTCGTCATTCTTGGATCGTGCCTAAAGTATTGCCTAAACCTTCTATCATATTTTAACCCCACTACCAACCTTTAATTTCGAGGACGAAATTTTTATAAGGTGGGTAGGATTGTAAGCCCCTGAATTTAGGGCTGTTTTTTTTAATTTTAATAATCAATTAATTAGAATATTATTATTTGATTATTATTTGATTTAATGCTCTTTACCGTGACTTGGAATTCTAGAGCATCAGGGATGCCAGTCTCTGGAAACTTCCTTCTTGAAGTTTGTAGTAGACGAGATTACCTTCATGTTGATATATGGTGTCCCATCCAAACTCGTTCCCTTGTGCTCCTTTTGTATCGCGCAAGTTCGGGTCAATTTAGACCATTTAAATTATTAATTGATTTTCCACTCTTTTTCTTGATCCCCATAAGCACATTACCGAGGCTTTTAATTTAGGAGCACCAGACTAGTCTTTTTCTTGAAACCAACTTGTCATGCCTGATCTACTCGAGACGCTCTTCACCCCTGACCTTCGTGTCCCACTCAGACACTCCATTTTGTGCTCCATTTCCTTCGTACAACTTTCGGTTCAATTTAGGCCAATTAATTATCTGCCGTAAAACCTGATTTAAATTTTAATTTAATTTCGGGACCCGACATCGACCCAATCCAGTCGACCCAAAATATGGCCCTGGCCTGTTTTGAGTAAACTATGCAGATGTCACTTGCGTGCCACAATTTCGATCCCCCTTGTGCTCATATTTTATCCATGATTTAATTTGGTTTAATTTATAAATTAATTAAATCTTGGCTTCGACCTTGTCCAAACTTGGCCCAACGCCCAACCCAGTTTAGTGTGGGCCCTGTCATGTCTACCCAAACACCCCCCTGATAATTCCTATTTTTGCACTACACAAAAATATCTAATTTATATATATATATATATATATATATATTATATATATATATATATATATATATATATATATATATATATATCTCCTCCTCTCCATTTTAAATATATCTCATGTATATATATATAAATATGTATATATATATTATGTAAATATCTATTCTCTCTCTCTCCTCCCCTCTCATTTAATACACACACAACCCCAACTCCCTCACCTCTACAGCCACCCTCGTCCCCGGTGCGCACGACAGTCGATTCGTGCGTTTGGCACGAGATCCCGTCGGCGCGCGCTCGGAAACGAAGTCAGAATCTCGTTTCGGGACAGCAAGTTCGCGCCGATTTTCTGGGAAATCCGACCGTTGGACCGTCGATTTCTTCGCTCCGTCTCAATCTCGGTATATACCCCTTCATCCCTCTCAATTTCACCCGTTAATTTCGTCGTTTGATACATCAAAACCGGCCACCAAGTTGACGTTTTAATTGAACTATTTTTTGACAGTTTCGCGACGCCAACTTCGCGGGTTCGTATCTCCTCCATCGCAGCTCCGTTTTGTGCGCCACCAGTTCCGGTGCACAGCTGGTATAACCCTCTTCCTGCCCCCTTTAGATTCCATTTCAGTTTGAGCTAGTTAGGTCGGTCGAATTCGACGCCAAAGTTGGCCGTTCGAATTCTTAGTGTTGCACTTGTAAAATTCTATTTTTGAACCCGGGACTCCGGATTCAATTTCTGACACCACCAGTAGACTCGTGGCGTCGTTCTGGTATGTTTTCATATAAGTTTGCTTGATTTGGAGAACGTGGGCCCTGGCACGCATTTCGGTGCAAAGCGGATCCCACTTTCTGAGTCAACGGACTTTTTGACGCCGGCTCATCGGAATCCAATTCCGGATATACCGTTGAGTTCGTATCGTCATTCTGGACTCGTTGACATATAATTTGCTGAGTTTTGAGGATATTGCTCCGACACGCTTTTCCGTGCAAATCGGTTTCCAATGTCCGGGTCAACGACCAATTTGAGATCGGTCAACGGAATCCAATTCTGGATATACCGTTGGGTTCGTATCGTCATTCTGGATTCGTGGACATATAATTTGTTAGGTTTTTGTGCACTTTTATTTTGGCACGTTTTTCGGTGCAAAGTGTGTCCAACGGCGGACATCATTTTGGCCCGAAATTACCGTTTTGCCCCTGTGTCCAAATTAGACTTTTGGACAGGCAATCCTAGCTGATTTGACCATTCTAGACACGTTGGCGATGTTAGTTTCATCATCCGACAACATCTGTAGATTTCTTCCCTTTTTGTGTCATCCTATTATTATAATATTTTCTCCTTTTGGTTGTTTTAGAGACCCGTCGATTTCAGTGATTTCTAAATCATTGAAATTCATAAGTTGACCTTGTAGATGTTTATAGAGACTAGCTTGACCATGGTTGACTACTTTGACTAGAGTCGAAGTAGAGTCAACAGTTGACCTAGGTTTGATCAGACTTGACCAACGTTGATTTTTTTGACCAAAGTCAACTGTAAGTCAACCATTGACCTATTTGACCTAGATTAGACTTAGAGTTGACCAGTTGACCAAAATCAACTGTACGTCAACCTTGACCCAGTTTGTCTTAGTTTGACTTAGTTTGACCTAGATGTTAGTATGTCTTTTGACCCTGATCAGCTCTTGTATTATTTCATCTTTAGGTCTGTGGCTTTACTCTGAACCCTGATTCATATTGACAGCAGGACCCCAGGCGAGTACATTCTCTGATAACTTATTCACAATTTATGATAACTGTTATGATTCATGTACTTAGTGTTGATATGCTTATTCCCGACATGGTTCTCACGGATTGGTATTCTTGGATCCCGACGAGAGATGTCTCTCCTTCTTAGGTTGGGATGTATTGTGCAAGCACCCTTGTAGCTCTTGCTCGATATATGGTCACTGATTCTAGAGCAGGTTCGCGACCTTCTCATTAGAATCCCGTGCAGTGACGTGTCCTGTTTGGATCCATTCTACCAGTTGGGGTAGGGGGAGTATAGCGTATGCCTGTGATCATATCCCCTTGCTATCTTGAACAGTGTAGTCATATACCGCACTTATGACTTGCCAGGCCGATTCTTGACAGTTTCCCAAGCCGATCACAAGTTGAAACTGCTACTCACACACATTGGATATATAGCTTACCTTGATTCGTGTACATGCCATGATCCCGTTCTATTTTCTTGTTCTAGCTCTAGCTTTACAGCTTACCATGCCATGATACATATATGTACACTCCATGATTTCATTGTATATGCTCTATTTACAGTCTTATAGCTTTTATTCTATCTTGAGATCTGTTATGAGATATATACTCGTTCCGCTCCTGACTGGATACGTTATGAAAATTTTAGGAGTAGTTGTGCCCTCATTATTGGACTTCATGATGTTGCTAGCTGAGGTGGATCTCACTATTCTTCTATGTGAGTTGCCTGGTAGTTATTCTTAGTTAGTCTTATTGTTCCTTCTTTATCTTTCATGTCTTATGATCATTGTAGATTCTAGTTGTTTTAGTGATATTGTTATTATTTCTTGTCTTATCTTCCTTAGTTTTCGTGATGTGACATGAGTACATTTCTAGATATAGATTCATAGAAGTTGTAGTTAGTATAGTATACTTGACAGCGTTCTACCGCCGATACCGCGGCGTAGGCTGGGCGTGGCCCACGTATTCGTACCCGTATATCCGGGTGCGGGTCGTGACACCATGCCTTCGGGGAAGCAGAACCTCCTCTATGGTTCCTTCATCACCTTACTCATGGAGGCCAAACAGGTTGACTTGTCTCTCTGCTCCTCGGATGGGGTCCCCTCTTTTCTGGCCGTCTCCCGTACCCTTGCTGGCGGCTCTTCTTCCCGTGCTTCCTCCTCCCAGGAGCAACCGGGTTCCACTCCTGCTGCCCCTGCATCTACCCCTCCATCTACGGGCCGCTATATGCCACTTACTCAGCACCACTTTGATCTGAGGATGGCCCAGGCGGAGGCAGATGCGGACCCACACTGTGGACTTGGCGCCCTCATCCAGTCTCGCTTCCACGATCAGGGCTACTTCATCCAGCGCATTCTCCAAGACCGGGATGCCTTTCTGGATCTTAATCTTCAGGATCCCATGTACACGGCCCCGCGTTTCTCTGACCCCAATGCCTACGGGTTTATGTACCCGGACGGCATTGATCCTTTTGGCGCCCTCCAGCAGGCTCAGGATGATGATGGTGATGATGATCCGGCAGAGGATTAGGGATGGTTCTCCTTTGGTGATGGCCTCAGTGGTTTAGTGGTTCTTGTTTTTATGTGTTGCTTGTTTGTCTTTTGTGGTCCTTCGGGGACCGGTGTGGTTGTTTCTTGCTCTTTGCAGTCCTTCGGGGACTTTATCCATGTTTGTCTCAAGTGTCCGGCTCTCGTAATGGAGAGTCTTTATTTTTTTTATCTCTGCTTTGTATGGGTCAAGCATGTATCTTAACTTTTCCTTCAATATATTCCTGCATGCTTTTATCACTCTTCTCGTATTTTTACATTTATATGTGCACTGTTTACTTTAGTTATCCCCATCTTTGAATAAGTGACAAAGGGGGAGAAATCGTATTGAGGGGGAGCTGTCTACCTACGGGGGAGATACTCCCTGAAGATGCTATCTCTCTATTTTGTCAATTATCAAAATGGGGGAGTTTGTTGGCACATTTTATTTTGAGTAATTAACATCATCTTCGTAGTTTAGTCTTTTGCTCTTCAGATTCTAATTCTCTCAGAAGATCAAGGACTTTCTGATTTCTTGAAGACTGTGGCGTTCACCGGCATTCCCTGCATAAAGTCGGCGTCTTCATGCTTAGTGTTTTCGAGTCTGTACTGGTCTAGGTATTTCTGTAAAACACTAAAAGATGGATGATAACTTAAAGCACAAATCGAAAATCAAGTTATTCAGAGCGGCATACCGGCGGTATGCTCCGGCATACCGGCGGTATACCGTTCTTGTGTCCAGAAAAGTTTCTGTGACAAAAAGCGGCATACCGACGGCATGCTACGGCATACCGGCGGTATACCGTTTTCGTGTCCAGAAATGTTTCTGTGACAATAAGCGGCATACCGACGGCATGTTTCGGCATACCGCTTTCTGTGTCCAGAAAGTTGCTGTCTCGAATTGTCGGCATACCGACGGCATGCTGCGGCATACCGGCGGCATGCCGTTTCCTAGCAACACAATAGATGCTGTGATTTATTGTCGGCATAC
>JANAVB010036054.1:0-21668 GCA_029216955.1 Iris pallida
CAAACCTACGATTCCACACTAGGGGAGGGTGATGCTAACCTGCGAGTCCACACTAGGACGAGGGTTAGTAGTATATGGTTCACACCTGCGAGTCCACACTAGGGCGAGGTGATGCTAACCTGCGAGTCCAACTAGGGACGAGGTTAGTATATATGGTTCACACCTGCGAGTCCACACTAGGGCGAGGGTGATGCTAGCCTGCGAGTCCATACTAGCACGATGGCTATAGTTGTTCAAACCTGCGAGTCTACACTAGGGACGAGGGTTTGAGTATCCGATTTGGTTATCCGTTGACATTGACATGAGTTTCTTTCGTCCTCGTTCAGCAGTTCGTTTATGTGTAGACAGTGTAAAGATTCGTGCTTTATTCATTGCTCAGTTTTACTTGTTTATTCTGTATTTTTCTCTATGCATAATAAACTGTTAGAAAGACTCGTTTTTATGTATCTTGCTAGTCCTCTGAGGACCTGATATCTCTTCAGGTTTAGCCGAGATTGAGTCAGGAGCAGTTGAGCCGGTTGAGTCAGCACCAGATCGCGGAGCTTTGCAGTTGGGGTTGCCTTGCTTTACAGGTTGTATTCAGTTAGTGTATTTCATATATTTATTTTTTCTTTCCGTCTATTGGTAGTAGATTTGTGTCCACCGGACGTGACATTATATCTTGGATATATTCAGTCATATTATTCAGTTTCTTTATTATTTCATTGATCTTGGTTGATTCGATTATTCTGCGAATGAGATATAGTTTACCATGTGATTCTAGATTATTGTGACTTGTGCATAGACAGCGTACTACCGTCGACACTGCGGCGTAGGCTGGGCTTGGACACGTTTCGTATCCGAAAAGCGGGTGCGGGTCGTGACAAGTTTTTTTGGTGGCCCATGCAGGTCAACATTAATCACTTCAGTTACGTCACTATGCCTTCGTGAGCCTACGAATAGGATTAGACACCTAGGATCTCATCCACATGACTTGACTCCTTGTTAATCCTAAACCCTTGAATTCATTGAATCTTGACTTGCATCCTGCTTGAAATCTTTATACCGTCTAGTATTTTCTTTGTTTCAGTCAAATGGACTCTCAAGATAGGTACAACGCCTTCCTGAACACCCCACCAGCCGCACAAGAAGGAACTGACGGAAGTTCATAGTAGAATCATAGTGTTAATACCATTGAGAGTCCTATTTTGATTTTGTGAGAACTTGAAAATATTTAGTAGCAGCAGGTTTTGACTATTCATTTATATCACAGCTTTATTCGAATTTGGAGGACAAAATTATTTTAAGGTGGGCAGGTTTGTAAGCCCTTAGCCCAGTTTGCCTATTTATTTTATTTTTATTATTATTTAGCTGAATTGTTAAAGTAATGAATAAACATTGGAATAATAGTGTATATATGTAATATATATCTAATATTTGATTCTAATTAAAAGGGAACAGAGGGGGGGGTTTTCCCAAGTATCACAGCTATAGGGGCTTAAATGCAAAACTCTATTTTTGAATCAAAACCAAACGACTATTGATAAAGCGAGTTCCAGTTTAAAAACTTGAGTTGATTTCGTCCCAAACTGGGAATTGATTTCTCTAATCCCTGTGAAGGGATTCGACCTTATCTATATTTCGATATATAAAAGGGAGCAAGGTAGCTGACCTTGCCATCTGAACCCTAACCCTCCTCCAGTTTGTGAAAATTGCCGCCGCAAGACGCAGGGACAGAGCAGTCGAATTCTCAAGCAGGTAATCCTCTTCTCTATATGCAATCATGTCATTGGTTTCCTTTACTTGTTTGTTTGTGTCATGCGTGCAATGGTGGTATTAGTTTGAGAATATGCCTAGGAGAACCTAGTATCAGGAAGGTGTGAAGATTTGGCCAACAAACAAGTATCAGTAGTCAAGGGACCCTGGTATCGAGTATAGGCTATAGTCAATAACATGTGTAGCAGGATGGAGGATCCTATTCAGAGAGGTCATGAGATGTCAAGATTGGTATTGCTTTAGCCAAGTAAGGCATACAAAAAAAATACAACAGTAGTAAGGTTAATGAAGTAGGTTAGTGTGGCAACAGGTTCAATTAGATGGTATTTACCTTACTGATGTATACATATAGGCAGGCAAGACTACGGGCAGACCAAGATATGCCTTGATCTTCAGATAGACCACTTGCCTTCACTGACCTGGAGTACCAGGACATGTTTTGAATGCCTGTATATAGTTTTTAATGGGATTCCAGTTCCTATACTATATGTATATGTGTATGTCTTGTTTCAGTCAAGCACAATGAACTTGGTTGTGATACTTTAACCCAAATTCTGTCCACATTTCCTTTTCAACTAGTACACGATAGACACAGTTCATTACATATCCATTTTATTAATATCCTGCAAATAGGAATGCAATCTTAAGTATTGGCATAGGTTGCCATGCCTCTCTTCTTATCTGACCACCATTTGATTAAGAATTTGTAGCATGTTGATGTTAGGACCAGAATTGAACTCTTGTTCAAATCATTAGACCATGTATAGGACAACCCTGCTATGGTAGGCCTGTAGACTTAACTAACCATTGTGTAGTCCCTCTCATTATAGCCTCAGTGCATGCCCCCACATGATCAGATAGCAGGCAGTTCTGTCCACTAGTTCAACCAGTGAACCAAATGACTTTCAGCCATTGTTTGTACCTTGGTTTAGTCCAACTTTTAGGATTGAGTAGCTGTGCATATACATGTATAGATATATATCCTTGTATGCATTAGGAATGTTACTTCTGCCATGTAAATTGTAGGCTAATATGAGTATCAGGCAGTGGATTAATGTTCAGCCTTTACAGGTCTTCAATGATCCAATCCCTTACCTGTAGAGCACCATGACAGGTCATATATGCACCTTAAGAAATTTTGGATAATGCCATGTGAATGAAGGTAAACTAGTGTATTAGTTTGTAATGCTACAATGGTTGCATATCCTGTAATCTATGAGACATGAATACATTAGGTTATATATATATATCAGGTATCAGTGTATCTTGTATTAGGATGCAGAGAGGGTTGCCTACATAACAGATTGATTTACCCTTGATCAAATCCATGTTCAAAAGCAACCCATAGTTTTATTTTCAGCTATGAGCAAATTGCTTGAGTTTCAATTATCCATCTTGATTGGAATCCCCTTAAAAGAACCCTGGAAGTAAGTTAGGACTTGGACTAAGTAATTCCCTGGATTGAATGATCTTGACTATTCACCTTGAAGATCAATGAATATTGGCTTAAACTTTAATGCTGGAGTATAGGTTTCAGAAGTAAATTTCGATTTATTTCACATATAGGCACCTTGTTCAGCCCCAGTCCTAGATATTAAGTCCAGTCCCAAACTGGACATGATATCACTTCTCTTAGACACACGTTCAGCTTAATAATTCCCATGTTCAGTTTTCCTATATCATGTTCACTCTAATGCCTCTTAGTGTCAATTATTGTTTAAGTTCAGTTACCGTTTAGTCACTGTACAGTTTGTGTTTAATGTGCAGACCTTGTACAACCCTGTGACAACTATACTCTTATTTGTGCATCAGTCTAATTCTTTGTCCCCATGAGGACAACAATATTTTAGTCCAAAGTAACAGGTAGCATCTGTCCACTTCCCATGTGGTCATTTCCTTCTTAATCAGTCTATGTACCACTATCCTTTGGAATATGGTCATTTCTTTCTTGATTTAGTTGTGTCTAGCTTAAAGTCTCATTCTGTGCTATCCATAGTCTTGGCCATTCCTGTAGCTTATCCTCTCTGATTGTAGAGCATATCTGAGCCTCTTATTTTGGGTGACAACACATCGAGTTTAATTAGAGAGTATGCACGTAGTAATGTTAACAGGATGTTAATATCCAAGTTGTATCAATAAGTATCAGACTGATACTTATACCATATAAAACTGGTAGCAATAGGACAGCATTCATATGCATTCGTGAGTCATGTACAAAAACCTATGATTGGATGGGGTTAAGTGTCCGAGTACACCTTGATCATGGTGGTAATAACCTGCAAACTTGCTATATGCTACTGCAGGACAGATGCAAAGGCAACAGTAGCAGTTGCTGCTCATTACAATAAGAGGGGTTAACAAATGGGGATACCTGGGTTTGTGAAACAGTAGTGCCACAATCCATAGTCCAAAACCCAGTGTGCTAGGTACAGTTGGAGGTGACTGAACTATAATGTGCAAAGTAAGCCTTTTTCTAGATCTTCAGATGGTACTCAGGATTGTTAATGCTTGTGGCTTAGAACTTTGTGGCCTGCATATTGGTCTGAGATTCAACTGCCCACTATGAAAGCTTGTAAACTATTGTGGTAGTGCTAGGAATCAAAAAATCCTCTAGCTAATGCATTTCATGAAGTCATGGACTTGGTAGTTAATGCTGCCATGATAGAGTACCTTGCACTTGCATTTCAGATGCTGATTGGTTGTGGACTAGGAATACGAGCTAGGCTCACACATAAGTTTAGGCTTAATAGGTTAAGACTTGGTAGTAATAGAGGTAATGATTAATAATGAATAAATAGATTTGTTGGTAAATAAGGTAATAAAAAGAAATAGATAGCAAATGACTTAGAAAGTAAGTAGATAGGATTACTTTTACTTTGATTCGCTTATTGACATGGTAAATGAATAAATAGGTAATTCGGACTTGACTCAGCACTTGAACCGTACCACAGCTCAGGACCTCAGGCAAGTATACCTTGCCTTTCTACACAGCTTTATTTCCATACACTGTCTTTTATTATTATCCAATTTTTCTCGTATTGTTGCCATGTATCTTTCATATCCTGTTTATATACTTGTATCATTGCTATATAGATCGTGTTCACAGTTAGCTTTGTATATTATTGGATGTATTCATTGAACCTTGATCGAGTCGTGTCATGAGTCGTGAACCGAACTGCTTTTTCCTCCGTGTCTAGAAACCTTGAAGCTAACCAGCGAGTCCACACTAGGGACGAGGGTTAGTAGTTATATGTGTCTTAAGCTAATCTGCGAATCCACATTAGGGACGAGGGTTAGTAGTTATTGGTCCAAACCTGCGAGCCCACACTAGGGACGAGGGTGATGCTAACCTGCGAGTCCACATTAGAAACGAGGGTTAGTAGTATATGGTTCACACCTGCGAGTCCACACTAGGGGCGAGGGTGATGCTAACCTGTGAGTCCATACTAGGGACGAGGGTTAGTAGTATATGGTTCACACTTGCGAGTCCATACTAGGGGCGAAGGTGATGCTAACTTGCGAGTCCAATAGGGACGACGGTTAGTAGTATATGGTTCACCTGCGAGTCCACACTAGGACGAGGGTGATGCTAGCCTGCGAGTCCACACTAGGGAAGGGCTAGTAGTTGTTCAAACCTGCGAGTCCACACTAGGGACGAGGGTTTGAGTATCCGATTTGGTTATCCGTTGACAATGACATGAGTTCTTTCATCCTAGTTCAGCAGTTCGTTTATGTACAGACAGTGTATAGATTCGTACTTTATTCATTGCTCAGTTTTACTTGTTTATTCTATATTTTCTCCATGCATAATAAACTGTTAGAAAGGCTCGTTTTTATGTATCTTGCTAGTCCTCTGAGGACCTGATAATCTCTTCAGGTTTAGCCGAGATTGAGTCAGGAGCAGTTGAGCCGGTTGAGTCAGCACCAGACCGCGGAGCTTTGCAGTTGGGTTTGCCTTGCTTTGCAGGTTGTATTCAGTTAGTGTATTTATGTATTTTTTTTCATTCCGTCTATTGGTAGTGGATTTGTGTCCACCGGACGTGACATTAAATCTTAGATATATTCAGTCATATAATTCAGTTTCTTTGGTATTTACTGATATTGGTTGATTCGATTATTCTGTGGATGAGATATAGTTTACCATGTGATTCTAGATTGCCGTGACTTGTGCATAGACAGCGTACTACCGTCGATACTGCAGCATAGGCTGGGCTTGGACACGTTTGTATCCGAAAAGCGGGTACGGGTCGTGACAATCTCACACAAAGATGAGCTTTAGAAGATGGGGATATCTCAACCGTATCCCCCTGAGTCGGAGAATGCTACTTGCCCTCCTAACTACAAGCCGCTGACGCTGAATTCATTTGACGGGTTGACTTCTCCTAGTCAACATATGACATACTTCAACACACAGACTCTACACTTGCCCAGAGACGATCCATTCTTGCCAAAGATGTTTATTAACACCTTGCAGGGGGTAGCTTTCGAATGGTTCTGTAGTCTGCCTGAAGGATGTATCAATTCATTTAAAGACTTGAAGAGATTGTTCCTCAACAGGTTTTACGAGAGTGGCATGCATGTTAGTGTGTCCACCCTCATCGAGACCAAGCAAAGGAGGACTGAGTTTGTCATCGCCTTCATCGAACGCTTCAGGCGGCTAATACGGAAGATGCCCTTCGGCGTACCAGACTCAGAACTTATGGATACTTGTCGACATAACTTCCTTCCTACAGTAAAGTTTTGTCTGGTATACATAAGTATGATACATGGCCCGCTTTCATTGGGGCCGTTGATGCTGCTGAAAATGACATTCTTAACTTGGAACTACTGGGGTTAAAAACACCCAAATCTGAAGACAAGGGTGAGCATCCTCAAACTATCCTGTTCGTGGGGTAAAGGGAAAGAAGTCCTGAAGGTCGACACATCCAAAGGAGCTTCCAATTCTTAGGGCCTCCCACAAGCCTAAAGAGACCTTCTCCTTTGACGAAGACGATGTCATTACCATCTTTATCATTGACGAAAGGTAATAAGCTGACATTGCCTCCACCACGACATCCTACAGAGGCGAATCAGCTCAACGATCCCAAGTACTGTCTCTATCATCAGTACGTGCATCTTTCACCAAGGACTGCATCGTCCAAAAGAAGAAGATATAATAGCTCATCGACAGCCAAGTAATCAACCTCGAAGCTGAAGACAAGGTCGTATCTTCTAATATGTTCTCTCTTCAGTTTGGTGACTTTCTTCCACAGAAGTCCTAGATGGCGTGGTCCCGATCCAAAGGTGATAATGGAAGTCGTCAACCTACCACCAGCTCGTAACTCAACCCTGGTGCCACTCACAACTGAACGTGGTGAGATCATGTGGGTCCATCCGGACCATGTGCAAGAGATGACACAGGAGGTGGTCTCTTCCAAAGCAAAAAGGGGCAAGAAATACAAGTTATACCATATGGTATCCTCTCCCATCTGAGGTTCTATCTGGAGAGAAACGATCGGGAAGACTTATCTTCGAACGTACGATCACGCACAAGAAGAAGCAGTATCTTCTCAACCTCCTACTGCCCCACAAGCTCAGAAGCTGGCCCATCTAAACCTCCAACTACGGACAAAGCCAAGCAGAAGGAGACATGGTTTGACAAATCTCTGAAGGTGCCAGCTCCCAAAGGCATGGATGACCCTACAACTTTGACATACTGGCACAGCTAGCCAATACACCTGCCATGTTGTCTCTTTTCGATCTGTTGCGACTCTCCAAAGAAACGGAAGGCCTTAAGTAAGGCTTTACTACATGCCGACTCTTATCTCGCTGAAGTCAAAGCCCCGTGAAGATCCTGTCTCCTGTCCCCACTGCCACAGTACTATAGAAGTGGTACCCAACATCACCTTTTCACAGGAGGACATACTACTAAAAAATAATGTCATGATAGACCTGTACTATAAGGGTATATCGGAGCGATCGAGGTGGACCGCAGCATATCGATCTAGGATCCTCCCTCAGCATCATTCTAGAAGTTTGCTTCAAATTCTGGGAATCCCTCTGCACAAGCTATCTGCAACCAACAAACTATCATGGCTTTCAATGCTGGTCGAAGCCACCAGTTGGACAAGATGTCTCAAGTGCCAGATCGGTGATCTCCGAACGGAGGTTTCTTGTTCTGTGATCGATACCAATGTATCCTATAACTTCTTGTTGGGACATCCATGGATACACGAGACCATGATCATTCCTTCCATACTTCATCAGTGCTTCAAATACGTCAACAGTGACAGTATCGTGAAGACGGAGTTTGCCGATGTCGATCATTTTAAGGGCATCGAAGCCTACTATGGAGATTCGGTACTTTACCAATCTCT
The DNA here is from genome assembly GCA_029216955.1 of Iris pallida. Lineage (NCBI taxonomy): Eukaryota > Viridiplantae > Streptophyta > Magnoliopsida > Asparagales > Iridaceae > Iris > Iris pallida. The sequence goes on from JANAVB010036054.1 coordinate 8,112, forward strand.
GCCCCCAAGGATGACGGTAAAGAAGTTGACAATGAAGTTGAAGCAAGTTCATCCTCCAATGATGGTCCCCTGATCATCGGAGTCAAAGGACGTACTACTCCAAAAGTACTCGAAGCCTCTCACAAACTGGGTGAAAAAGAAGAACCCTGACAAGGTCAAACCATTCACCATCACTCTCGGCAAGACACCTCGGAGGAACCTACTGATGCTCGTCCTCCCAATCCTGAAGAATTATCCTACGTGGTGAACTCGACCAAGTCTATGGCTCCTCTTCCAGATGATGATCCTCTCAATGAGTATATCAATACTCATAATAATGTACCTTCAATGGATGATATCCCTGGAGAAGAACTTGCATATTTCTTAGTAAAGGTTTATCTTTGAATTACTCGATGTCTATCAATCTGTAAACCACTACATAGATATGATATACACTCTAGAGCAGGCATAGGACACACCTCTGCATGTCGGTCATGATGCCTCACCTGCAGAAAAAGTTTACCCAAAAGATATCCTCTACTTCATCGTTCCAGCCAGAAAGAAGGATGAAGAACTAATCATCTTCGGTCGTATAATTGGTGAGAGAAAGTTCGTTCCAGACTCTGCTTCTCCAAGCACAAACGGAAGCTGACTATGACTCTGGAAAAAATACAACTTTTTGATATAGTTGGCAGGCCAAGAATATCATCCATAACATGGGATATGACATCAAAAGTGACCAGGGGCTAAATTACGGCCGAGGACGACGGTTGCCAATAACACTTTGCTCCTCCGGCAAACCCGAGAACTACTATCAATGAAGCGGTGTTGGTTTGGGTTATGTCACTCCTCCAACAACTCCCGAAAGATCAGATGATGAACAGATCGTTGTTCTCATTCAAAATATATAGGAGGGCGAGCGAGAGATATTTCCAAACTCATGGGCACCTTTTTTAGGGGATGTAGGTGTATGCTGGTTCTATTTTCAGACATAATACTTCTTAGGAACTTGCCGTTGATGGACATCATTAGCAAGTCCCCGTTAGGCTTAGCTAGTCGATAAGCACCGTTGGAGTACACCGTTTCTATAAGGAATGGACCTTCCCACTTGGGCTCGAACTTCTCGGTTATCTAGTGGGTCGTCACCATCGGCCTCTTTACTGCCAAGACGAGGTCACCCATCTGGAGGATCTTTCGTGACCTTTTTGTTAAAGGCCCTAGAAATGTGAGCTTGGTAAAACTCAATCCTTTGCTGTGCAAGTTCTTTTCATCCAATACTTCTAGCTTTATAACCACCTGTACTGATTGTCTTCGACAATTAATTGATTGGTGATTATGTTAGCAGACAACATCTTCTTAAGGACTTGTCCCATGCTGGTATCAGAGTCCCAAGTTGAGAAGTCAAAGAGTGTGAGTGCCTCATGACTTCTTTTTCTGAATCTTCTGAGGCTTGCTTGCCTTTTTCGTCTTTAGGGTTGTTGTGTGGACGAGCGCCTCCCCTTATCTTCGGGTGCAGAAAGTGTAGCCCCAGGAGCTGCGCGTCCTAGGCTTTCCTTTTGCGACATCCGCCTCTATAATAAAAGGCGTCCACTCCGTGCAGGGAGCACTATGCCATAATTTTATAGCGGGCATCATGTTCTAACGGCAGAAGTCCATAAGCATGCTCGCACATGCCAGGTGGTAATCTGAGGGCTGCTTGGTGGAAGTGCTCGATGTATGCGCATACAGGCTCTTTCTCCCTCTGGACAATTTCCATGAGGATCGACATGGTCATATCCATGCCAACTTCATAGAATTGGTCCACGAACCGAGTCTTCTGGTCTTCAAACGATAAGATGCAGTCATCCGAAAGACTGCATAACCACTCATAGGCTACCCCCTGTAGGGCTCTTATGAATATGTTGGATGAGGGCATCATCGTTTGGCAGATGCCCCGTTACTAAGGCAAAGTACCTCAAGTATTATCGGAGAGACCCTACCCCTTCCCTTCATAAGGTATAAGCGTCTACGGATCGTATTGGTGAGGACAGACGACGTTGTCCCAATCGATAGGGTATGGCTGCCGGATCTCCATCTTCCGGAGCGTTGCTTGCTTCTCCTTAGCGTCATGACGAGCATTCAGCTCCTTAATGGCCTGCTATATCTCGGTCGGCATTACGGAGCCTGTAGCCGATAGAGTAAACGAGGATGGTCATGTCTGATTGGCAGTAGGCAACCTGCTGGATTCATCATTGATTGGCAGATCACACGCAGGTGTAGAGGCAGCGGGGGCCATACTACTCTTGAGGTCGATTATGATCGAAGATAGGGTCTTGTGGTGTCCGTCAGCGTATCCAACTTCGTCTCAGGGAATTCGATACGTCTGAGAGCTTCGTTGTTGTCTTCTTCATTGCCATCGTCCATGAACATAGACCGAGTGTGAGGCTAACTTGAGAGAGCCGTGGATCCTTCAATTTCTTGCTCCGACGCATGAGTCTCGCTACCCTGAGGATATACAGTAAGATTATGATCTTCTTCAGACTCAGTATGGTTGTTACCCCCAGTCTGGTGACTGGCTGCGTCAATGGAGACATTCGTGTCGTATTGTGCCTCGTCAGATTGGTACACAGGGTTGTCGTGCATGGAAGGAGGCTGGTTTGTAGCTCCCCTTCCCAAAAATTTTTAGAATATTTTTATTATTTATTTAATTGATTAAAATGGTGAATTATGATTTTATAATTAATTATTTAGTTAATTATTACGGTAGATGACCTTAGCCATAGTGGAGTTTTGGAGTACAAGATGACTAGGAATCATGGCACAGATAGTGCAGTGGCGTGATTTGACTAGTGTATTAGCCATGCCAAGGAAGGCCGAGCCATAGTGATGTCATAACTAAGAAAACCAGGCCAAGTTTCGACTTAACCCTATAGAATATTTTAATTATTTATTAATTATAGTATTGACCTGTAGGAGACCGTTTGTGTCGATTTAGCCCGAGCTGGGCCCGAACCGAATCCAAGCCTTCGTAGGTATGTAGTGAGATCAAATACCCCCATGTAGACATATTTCAAGTAGATGCAATGCCTAGTATTGGTATATTAAATTTTGTTATTATTATTATCTTTATTGGGATTATTATTTAATATTATTATTTTATTGGTTATATTATTCTATTGTCAAATAAATATTATATATGTGTGAATGTGAATGTATGTATATATAAATATATACATTATACGTGTATATGTGTATATATATATATAAATATATTTTACGTGTGTGTATGGATATACATATATATAAATAAGATATTATATACGTGTATAAGTGTTTGTATATATAAATATATATTATATATGTGTATGTATAGAAGATATGTGTATACGTGTATATAGATAAATATATATATGTATGCATGTATATAGATGAATATATATATATAGAGATATGTATATATAAATATATACATTATACGTGTATGTGTGTATATATATATAAATATATTATACATGTGTGTATGGATATACGTATATATAAATAGATATTATATACTTGTATAAGTGTTTGTATATATAAATATATATAAATGTATATGTGTGTAAACGTATATATATACGTAAGTACTTATGTGTATACGTATAATTATATATGTATTGGTGTATACCTATAAATATATATGTAATAAGAAAAGAAAAAGAAAAAGAAAAAAACGGCAGTAACAAAGCCCATCCCAGTCCACCCTGCGCTCAGGCCCACCCAACATCCCCACAAGCAGCAGCCCGAACATTACTTCCCCCCCGATCCTGCTCGTTGAGAGAGAACATATATACATGCTCGAGAAAACAAGAAAATACTAATCAAACTCGACCCAGACCTCGGCACGCCGCCGTCCCCTACACCTGGGTGTGCCCCGCACGCGCGTGCCACCGAAGGCACCGTCGGCCGGCCGGAGCAGGCCGGAGGCCACACGCTCACAGCCAGCGCGCACGATGCGCGGTGTTGGCAGCAGCAAGTTGCTGTCGAAACCTCGACTTCGAGACGAGTTTCCCGCATCGTCTCTCGACCGATTCTCAATCTTCCAACTCTGGTACGAATCCAATATATACGCCTTTACTTTCTTTCAATTACTTTATGTGTAGATGCGCTAGATCGGCCAGGAAATCGAACCAAAGTTTGACGAAGACCTGTCCGAAACAGGACAGTTTTTTATATTAAAACACCAATTTGGAAGCCTATTTCCTGTCGAGCGATCGACAGATTTGAGAAACTACTTGAACCAAAGTTAAGACAACCTATACGAGATTAGAACAATTTTTGTAGAACCATTTTTTGTTTATTATACAGGAAGATAATTGATTCTAAAAATCAAGAAAAAAAAGGAAAAACAGTTTTCAAAACTTAGAAATTGTTCGATACCACGTGCGTCCCGCCATTCCGGGCGACTTGGTCGCGAACCGAAAGCATCGAAAGGTGCGTAACGGCTTCGTGGTCGTGTGGGCTTTGACTGAATTCAAATTGGTCGCGTGTGCGCGACGAATTTGATGCGTATCCGTCAAAATTTACCGTATCGGCCTCTATGCAAATTCTCCAATTACTTTATGCACGCTCGTCAGATCGAGATGAAACTTGCGCCAACAGGACCGTATCATTTTTTTGGTCCTGTATGCCAAGTTTGGTCCGATTATGAGACTGTTGAATCGTACGTCGTTTTGCGGGCCCCACGGTCCGACTCAACGGACAATTTTGTACACGGCCAGCCGGAATCCAACTTTGGATATACGGTTGGGTTCGTATCGAAAAACCAGATCCGTAGACATGTAGTTTGACGACTTTAGAGACCACTGACTCTGGCACGCTTTTCGGTGCAAAGCGGGTCCAACGGCGGACATCGTTTTTGCCCGAAATTGCCGTTTTGCCCCTGTATCAAGAGTTGGACTTAAGGACAGGCAATCCTAGCTAATTTGACTATTCTAAAAACATTGCTACTATTTATTTCAGCATCCGGAGACTTCTGCATGTGTTGATGGATTGTGGCTCGTTGAGTGGTATACTATTATTGGTTTCTCCAGCTAAGGACCTCAGGCAAGTGCACTTTCTGATTGCTTTCTGATTTATAGTAGTCTTTTCATTTCATATCTATACATATATCTTACTGCTTGTTGACACGCTCGTCACACGGAGTAGTCGGAAGGGGAAATATCTTAGTGTACATGTGGACTACCCAGAAATATCCCAATATGTCTAATCGTGAATGATAGCCGCTGCACACGACACGTGCAGTGAGCCGTATTTATCCCCTAGCCGTTCACATGTTGAAAATGATATTTCAAACCACCTAGATCGTTGTCTTTATTAGTTTTTCCTTGTTTACTTTTCTATCGTGCTATGTCATCAGTTATCTTCCAGTTTTGATATCTCATATGTTATTTTCATGTCTTGTTAATTCTATTGTATTTTCGTATTGCCGTCGGTTTGTGTACTTGTTCCATTCCTAACTGGAAACCAACATTTTCCAGGTTTAGCCGCGATCACTCTTAGCATTGGGAAGGCTTGGGTATGCTGAAGTCAACCTAGAAATAGATAGCCGTTGTACTCAATTTCATTAATTGTAAAATCTTGTATTTTCTTTAATTATAAATGTTGTAATAAATGTAGAAATGTGAATGAGCAGCCAATGTTATTTCTTGAGCATTTATTTCTTGCGGGCTTGACATCGTTCTACCGTCGACTCTGCGGCGTAGGCTGGCTTGACACGTCTCGTATCCGAAAAGCGGGTACGGGTCGTGACAATACCCCTACTTTTTGGCAAGGCATCCATGTAGATTTGGAACGAGTGCCTTGGAACACACTTGCATCGGGTACCTTAGCTTTACTGTTCTCTGACCTCCTTTTTGGTTTAGCAACCGATATGGGAGGATTCTGGAAGGGCTTCTTGAAGCTCTGGAACCCTGCACCGCGTAGCATGTGGTGATACGGGGCTTGTCTTCTCTATGGCTCACCGACACCCTGTTAAGCCTTTGGCGTGGAGTCGACATGGAGTAGAGTCTCTGGAAGACGAAACGCCTGCTCAGGGATGGCACATCCGTCTGCTGACAACATCAGTTGATGGTAATCTGGGTACAAGAGTGCCTTGATTTAGGCACGTCTTGCACCACAGATTCTTCTTTCGCTTGGAAGATGGTTGGATCTTCTATCGTAGCACTCCCATTGTATATGCAGGGAAGCTACATGTAAGCACGATCAGAGCCGGTCTGGCGAGGAAGCCTCCTGTCGCTCCTGCGGGGATACAGCTCACGTGGATCCCTCTCTATAGGACATGCCCCCTGGCTTGGCTTACTCACAGGAGTACCCCAGTGGATTGGAGATTAGACTGGTTGAGGCATCAGAGAGTGAGAGCCAGACTTGTATATCTTTTCGTCGGTTGCGCATATTACTGTCAACACGGGCCTCTGTTCTGCCATTGGTGTCGCACGCTTGTTGTACGAAGCACGAACCACCTGGGATCTCTTCCTACTACCCCCAGAAGTGTGAGTAGTATTCAGAGTCTGCCGAAGGTTTACCTGATGGGAAAGCGATTCCGTCGAAGACAAATCTCCTTGCCGGCAATACTCCCACCGTGAGGGGTTGGACTGGTATGCACTTCCTTTGGCACCGTTCCTTCGTTTGATCAACCATGGAACAACCATCTTCTTTGCCATGATTTCCCGAGACGGGAATCGAACGAGGGGATAAGGCGGGTAGTAGCCGGGATCTTCTCTGTGGCCTTGACGTTGAGGGGGCCTAAGATGCAGTTTCCACCATCGTGCTGCTAGCTGCACCCGCCTTAGGCCTCCAGATACGTTGAGTCTTCTTCGGTTGTACGTACCATTTCGAAGTCTTCAACTTTTCATCAGAGAGGAGATCTTCAAAAGCCTGCTGGTCGAAGCGTACGACCAGCATGTCTTGAGAAGATCCCAGCAAGTTGTCATCAGATTGTATCATCGTCTTCTCGTTGGAGGAGAAGGTATTCCCCAGTAGAGTCATCATTTTGTTCGACGTAACAAAAGGTTGAACGAACTTTTGCTTTATTGAATGTAAAAGGTATCTGTGTACAAAGAAGAAATCCCTAAACAGGATATTCTAAGTACAGGGAAAAGAGATTTTTGGAAATGTGTGACAATAGAGATCGAACACTACGGCAGCTTCTTTACTCCGTTGACGACCTGACGACGAATCAACCTTGCTATGGCTCTCTGGCGCCTTTGATGGGACTCTGGGGTCACCGATCAAGATACTGTCTGATTGAGAAGATCCCTTGAAGATGGTTGGTTGGTTGATAGGTGGATGAGGGTGGTCGAATCTTCGTGGATGGAGATCGCTGCTCCTTTCAAGATTGTCGATTGTCAATATTCCTTCTTTCTTCTTCTCCTCCTCTTTTTTCCTTTGGTGGAAGAAGGACTCCTATTTATAGAGAACAGAGCACATATGTGATGTACATTAGGGTTCCTGAGATATGAAAGAATTTGCCGTCATTGTACGGTACGAGCTTCTGCGGTGCTGACACGTGGCGGACATCGAGATTCCCCTCAAACGAGATCTCTGGTGGTTATAAACATAACCGAAGGAGGTGACACGTGGCGCATGCCGATTTGCTTGCTCGGATACAGCCGAGTAAATCTTGAGATTTTATCTTAGATTTGGAGTCTAATTGATCCTCATCTAAGATTTAAATCAATCTGATATGATATCAATCATGATTTAATCCCAATCTTCTCTGTAATAGGCGGTTTAAACAAACCAATTGGGGCGGACCCATGCTTCATGTGCTTCTGGTGAGGACTAAGTGCTCCTGTGCTTCTGGGGCGATGAACAGACCGTGCTTCTGGAGACGACAGAACCGCTGTACTTTCAGGCTACGAGTGGACTTGGCTTCGAATGACGACGAGACTTCTGTGTGTATAGAGCAACTTATGAAGCTATCTTTCAGGCTACCAGAGTCACTATGCTGTAGACGATAAGTGGGCTTGTGCTTTAGGTTGACAAGGTTATTGTGCTTTTGGAGCGACATGTTGACTTGCATTGGTTGCGATAGGAGTTCCCAAGTCTCTTGTAGAGAAGTGACTTAAGCTTCTGACCGGAGCAGATGACTGCGTCGTAGAAATGGAGATGGTATGAGCATATCACATCCTGCGCCTCATACGGACGCTGGTAAGTAGCTGCGCCTCTGAACAGTGAAGGCGTTGGCTGCAAAAGGAAGGGTATGACACTGTTGCGTGTCTGAGATTAGCGCAGGACGATAGCTATGCCTCTGGAGTGAAGGCACTGGCTTCTGGAATAAAAGAAGGGGAGTGGGGCCTACCACCATCTTGTTTCTGAGGTTGGCACAGGCAGGTGGCTGCGCCTCTGGCTTGAAAGCTCTGGCTTCTTCAAAGTACTGACTTACTGATATGCTTCTGAGAGGCTGCGCCCACAAGAATATCAGAACATGCTTCGGTGGAGGTTAATCCTCCAGCGTGTGTATCGAGAAGAAGGAAGGCTACGCTTCAATGAAAATTGCATCCATTGTAGATCCCTCTAGGCTTCTGTCGAATCTGTACTAGATCCTTTGTAGAAGAACAGAATTAGTCTGTTATGTATGGTCCTGATCTGTCTGTACTAGACTTTGGTAGACATAACAATAAAGGGACTTCTCTATATATCTTTTGTTTTGTCTTTTTAGCACTGAGCCTGAGTCTTTTGCATCTTCTGCGCTGTGGCAAAAGGATGTCTTCAGCTGAGTTTTTTCATGTTTTTACACTCCTCACTCACTTGGAACTAGGCTCTCCACCTCGATAATGCACTAGGTCCCTCGGCTCATGGATCCTCTGATTCTTCTCCCTTACGATCTCGGTCTGAACTCTCTGTGTCTCTAATACGTCCCGAAGGAGTCCAGACATATGAGTTCCATCAATGGGAAAATCTCCTGAGTATATGGTATGGGACACCTCTCCAGGAGACAGAGGAGGAGGCCGAGGAAGACTCTCGGTCTTGGACGAAACTGCAGCCCTCTCTTGAATGGTAGGGAAACTCTCTAGTGAGGCTGCTACCACCTCCTCAAGGGCAGGTGGTGCAACTACCCCCGGTCAATTGGAGGGGTCACTACCTCCTGAGTAGTAGGAGGTAGAAGTATGCCACCAGTCATGTCCGAAATTGTAGCTGCTCTCAGATGACGGGCTCTGGTCACGGGTGCCATATTGAAAAGGTTGGTGAAAACCAAGGAATCACTAAAGGTTGTAAGACAGGTTATCATTAAACATAATAATGAAAATTGATAATTATCATGATAATAGAAGATCTATCTACAATGGGTTACCAGTTATAATGCTACCGTATACTATGGTTTCAGGCTACGACAAAATGAAATTACTGGCACACACTATCTAGGATACTATACTACACTTTATAGGATACTACCTTCTATTGTCTGCCTCAAAAGAATGCGATTAAATAAGTAGCATACAGAGCTCGATTGAATGGGTCATATGAGTCATGTGGGTAGTAGGCTTAATGTGGGTCGTATCTATATTTTGGGTAACAAGTTTAGGTCGAAATGGGTCCCCAATTCGAGTCGGAAATAAAAGTGACTTCATGGGGTGAATCAAGATTGGGTCTTGTGTTAAGAAAGTCGTGCGATAAACATGAAGCACAAGATGATGTGCCTGAGTGGGACACGAAGGTCATGGGTGTAGTATGTCTTGACTAGATCATGCATGTGAAGTTGGTTTTAAGAAAATAACTAGTCTTGTGCTCCTAAATTAAAGTCATGGCAAGGTGCATATGATAATCATGAATAAAAGTGGAAATGGTCAATGGCCTAAATTGATCCGAAAGTTGTGCGATACAATGATAGTACAAGGGAACAAGTTTGAGTAGGACGTGATATATCAAAATAAAGATAATCTTGTCTACTACAAACTCATAAAGGAAGTTTCCAGAGATTGACATCTCTGACACTCCAAAAATCAAAGCCACGGAAAGAACATTCGTCTATCTAGAATACTCTCTCTAGGGTGTCTACCTAAGTCTTGATACTGTCTACACAAGGCACTAACTCCTCTATATGATACTGGGATGGTACCCCTATACTAGGTTGTTCATGTCTCTCCTCCAACTAGCCACTAAACTGTTGGTGCCTAAACTTCTATAACACTTGAAGTACTTCGTCTCTAGCTACTAGGGTACTCCTATTCTGGTACCTGGCGCAACTCCTACCTTAACACTTATTAATCACTCTAGGATTCTCATCTATATTTAATTATTAACAATCATATATAATACTTCCTAACCATACTCAAGGACACAGACCAATTGCAAATTACCAAGCCATCACACTATGAAGAACCTATAATGAAATGAGAATCTATAATAAAATGAGAATGAGAATGAAAATCTACAAGAACCTGGACTAAAGAACTGAAAGAAATCTAGGTTCTAATCTCATGTATGGTTAGGAAGTATAGCTGCAAGAAATCTCAAATCTCATGACCAAGATATGTACATCGGTAGTCAGGTCTCTACTTTTCCGCTACGCCGGCTAATATAGCTGTGATAAACTCTAGGTTTCATAACCAAGTAGACATTTACCTTCCCTATTATTCCCGTCAACATATGTCATCAGAAGATACCGTAATTCAGGCCATAACATTTATCTCGATATGAACAATCAAAGTCAGTGATGATCTAACAAAAATTAAATTCAATAACAAGGAGCAAGGGCGAACAGAAACAAAAGAAAAGGATTTCAAATTGACGTTCAACCAAGATTATCAACGGTTGTCCTAGGAATCTCTCAAGAAGTCCTAACTGTGATTGAGTAACTCCTATCATAACCTAAAACCTATATCCTAACAGCAGGCTCGTAATTAGAACTCTAAGTCGAACACCATTACGAAATCGTACTAGTTGTGACGTTGACCTGCATGGGACACCATAAAAACGTGTCACGATTCGCACCCTATTTAGGGGCACGAGCACGTGGGTACGTCCAGCCTACGCCGCAGCATCGACGGTAGAACGCTGTAAAGGTCATCTAGAACATAAAATATCTAATACACAATAATATAACCCGTCACTCTCCGTACGGAGAAATATAATCCCAACACAATCACAAAAATCTAAGAAAGATAAGCACGGGATGATAATGATAAAGATAGAAAAAAATAGACAGAAATAGATGTGGAGTCAGAAACACCAGTTCAGAATTTAAAGACATAAACCATCCCAAATAAGTTCTACAGATCCACAGTATCAAGCTAGAATACAAATCCAGACAAAAGCTAGCTAATCTAAGTCACTACAGCGGTGCATCCTATACGTACACCGGATCTACAGGAAGGTCCTAGTCGTAGACTCCATCTATGCCAAACACGTAGGAGGTCGAGCAATCTGCATCTAAGTCCTCTGAAAGCAACGGGGGTTATCTTGTCAGGATATGAGCAAGTACAAACACCAATAGTAGTTCCATTTGAATTGACAAATACTATAAGAGACAATTATAATAAAATACATGATAAAATGTCAAGACAGAAAGTAAAGCTGTACAAGTGAACTGAATATCATGTCAGAGTGAGATATAAGGTAAAACTGGAATATAAGTAGTATATATAACTCTGATGTACGATGTCAACATAAATATGTGCCATGAGATATTAGAGCGTTATGTAATCGGCTTGGGTCAAGATCAGGTTGTTCCATTTGATCAGCTATCACAGGAAAGCTAGCACAAGCAGTAATAGGTCAAACTACACCCTACGTGCAGTGAGGGTGGAGTCAGCACAAGAAAAGTTACAGGATGGATATTGATCACATAACCTCTAATAACTCCTCATCCCCGAATAGTATAATGGATCCAACCATGACATATCATGATACGGGATTCTCTAAGAGGGTAGAAAATCCCCTTTGGAATCTACGTCTATACAGGTACAAGAAATAAGATTGAATAATGTACCGATATACCAAGTAACCTAGAAATGACATCTCATGACAAGATTCGATGTATACTAGTCTGTGTACCATCGTGTCGAGAATCAAGTAAAATACTAAAGCTGAATCAGATATAGTAGATATCAAGACAATAAAACTATCAGATAATGTACTCGCCTATGTCCAGAGCTGAGAAAATCGATACTACCAATCACTTAATAATCTAAACGGTCAACTTGCACAACAGTCTCCTAATGCTGAAATTGAGTTTACCAACATTCTCAAATAGTCAAATTAGCTAGAATAGCCTACCCATAAGTCCAATTCTGGACACAGGGGAAAAATGGTAATTTTGGACTAAAAAGATGTCCGTCGTTTGATCCTCTTTGCACCAAAAAGTATGCCAGTATCTACGGTCTCTAAAGTCATCAAACTATATGTCTACAGGTCCGGTTTGATGAGACGAATCCAACCGTATGTCCAAAGTTGGATTTCGGTGGGCCGTACACAAATTTGCCATTGGATCGGGCCGCAGGCCCGCCAAAATAGCGTTCGGTCGACCTTCTCAGAATCGGACCAAACTTAGACCAAAAAATAATACGGTCCTCTTGGTGTAAGTTTCGTCGCGAGACGTCTCGAGATGACGAACGTGCACAAAGTAATTGACAAAGTTTCAAAAAGGCCTATACGGTGAATTTTGACGGATACGCATCAAATTTGTCGCGCACACGCAACCAATTTGAATTTCATCAGAAGCCCAAACTTCTACGAAGTCAATACGCACCTTTTGATGTTTTCGGTTCGTGACCACGTCGCCCGGTTTGGCGGGACGCATATCATATCAGATTTTTTTTAATTTTCTATTATTTTGAAACACTGTTTTTCACCATTTTGGAAAACGAATATCTTTTTGTATACTTCAGAATATCAGTACCTATAAAAGGGGTTGTAATAATGTTTATGTTGTCGATAAAATTATTTAAGCTTAATTTTGGAAAATTCGAAGGATTGGCGAGAGATCGCCTTCCAACATGGGTATTGGGACTGCCCTGTTTGATGTTTGCAAAGTTTTTATCGATGTTCGCATCAATTTCTCACAGGCTTTTAGTCTATTTTTGTTAAAACCAAAAGTGGGATAAATAGACTATGTTTAATAGTGGTTATGAAATGGACGAGCGAGTGCGGAGAAAATTTACGGCAAAGTTGACTTGGCCGACTGCACTGCTGTTGTGGCTGTGCGCTCAGGCGCGTAGCTGTCGCGCGTTAGCCGGCCTCCGACGGTGCCTCGGACCGGCTACGATAGCGCATAGGTACATGTAGGTGGGGGTCGCACGGCTAGGGTTTAGGGATTAGGGTTTGCAAGAATTCCCTCTCTCTCTCTCTCTCTCTCTCAGTATATGTAAAGGGGGCTTTGGGTTTTGACTGAGTTATAAGGGGGCTCGAGTTTAATGTTGCTTGCTCTCGGTTTAGAGGGGAAAGCCCAAGTGGGATGGGCTGTGTGTGGGTTATGTGTGAGCGTGTTTTGTTTGATTTTTTGTGTGTGTGTGTTAGATTGGTATATAGGTGTGGGTTTGATTATATTTATATAGTAATACATGTATACATATGTACATACATCCACACATATATATATATTTTATATATATATATATA
>JANAVB010036055.1:0-13214 GCA_029216955.1 Iris pallida
AGATTGAGACAATAGGCTATTTTATGACCTTAAGAGACTGATGGATTGTAGTGAAACCCTTACATATCTAGACAGCCGTGACCGTATAGCGGTGTGGATTCCATTCCGTTATACGTAGCTGGCTATGTCTGCCCCCGCTCTCCAGTATTCTGCTTCTGGGGCGTGACAGCAACTAACACACAAAATAGTACATAAATTTCTTAGCTTCCAAACTGACATAGCTTTTACTGCGTTATAGTTCAAATCCAATCCATTTTTATTTACTAATACTAATTGGGAGAAAATCTTCATCTTCTCTAATTTTTTTCTTATTAAAATCACAATGTTATATGGAAACATAAACTAGAGAGTATTGTAAAGCATGGAAGTAAAAATTACAACTTTATGTGACTGGGGAAAACATAAACAAGATTCACAAACTATCTTCCTCCCAATTCATTAAAGTCAACTTGAATCCTCTAAAATAACATATTTTTATATTTTTTTAATACTTTTATCATAATTAGAATGAACTATTCGTGTTTCCCGTTGGATCAAATTTAACCAGCCATGGTACGCTATGTTGACCACTAAAATAACACACAGTTTTCAAAATATACTCGCGTCCAAATAATACTATAGGAATTCCATTACCTGTCGCCCAAAAAAAAAACAATAATGCTATTTAGCTCGAGTGGGATCATTTCTCAACAAGTGTAAGTTGTGTGACCGCACATAGCCAAGAAATAGAAGGTATTTATTTTTAAATTTTTTTTTATGTATTAATAACGTAAATTTGCATCTTTAGATTTATGCCTCCCTTTTTTTTAGAAAAATGCATTAACATGATCCTTAAAATGTAAAAAAAAAAAAACATTAATTTTTACAGTGTTTAAAAAAAATACAATTTATAGTTTTTGTACATGGCTAATGTCAAAAACGATGATGTTTAGTTGCATATTGTTTAGTAGATTATAAGGAGTTTTTGGTCGGGTATTAATAAACTAAAAGCATGTGCTGGCCCATTTCTTTTAGAGTTTTTACTTCTTATCCTCTCTTTGTGGATAAATTATTCAGTGATCGGATATTAATCAACTGTCAATGTTAATATTGTTAACACTTTACTCTATCATTAATTTACTTTTAGACCTTCATCAATATGTCTTCGATGAAATTGTCAAACAAATTTTGTTGATGATATATTTATCTATATCTATGCATTATCTATTACAATTTTATCTTTTTCTTATTTATTGTGGCAAAGAGTTGACAAGTAATGTTTGTGAATGCTACTATGACGAGAAATCGAGAGGGACAATTACTATATAACTCCATTATGGTATAGAACAATAGAACAATAGGCTACTTTAAAATTGTTGGCCATAATAAGGAAGTTATGCATTTTTGCATGTATAACACATCTTTATTTTTTAAAACCTTATATTGCTAGTGGTCATATATATGATGAGGTCGAGGCCCAACGGCCTCGATCTAAGCTTGTCCAATCCTTCGTGCATGTAGAAATCCATTGATCCAATTCTAAACTCCTTAGTGTTACGTAGGTACAATCTTATCGAGATAAACATCAATTAGTCACGGGATAACTTACATTTATCCCACGACTTTTGAAACCTAACTTGACAAACACGAAAGTTTTTTAGGGTTATCAAGTAAGAACCGTACTATATCCTTCACATTCCTAAGAGGTATGCACTTTTTTATATCCTGATTTTTTACCAAAATCTATCTTCACCTCGATCTAACTTAAGCGTCATAGTAGCTTTGGGGAGTTAGCCCATCCTCGACGTGTGCTCATCTACTCAGATGAAGGAGAATAAGTAACCCATAATTAGGAGTTCATTAATCTAGCTTATAAAGAAGCTACAAGATTCTTGTGATGGCAAAACATCAACAATTATAATGAAAATCACGACCATCACTTTAAGACATCAAACAAGAGGCATGAAAAATGTAGTACTTAAAAAGCAAAAAATATCAATTCTCGACAATCGAATAGAATTTTTTATATTGGATGAAGTGTTACAAGTGCAAAAAAAAAATTTGGCTGGAGAAATTGAAGGTTTGAACTATTTATTTAAGAAATATTAATATTGTGTATATAAAATATATACAAGTTATATGTTTGTCAGGTTCCAGATTATTTTGGTAACTCGATATATGAACCCGAGCCCAACCCGATTTTTGAGCGGATTCAAATATTTTAATCCAAATTCGAATCCGAGCCCGAGTATCTTTAATCCAAGCCCAACCCATTAACAGATTTATCCGATCGGACTTGGGTTTAGTCCATCCGAGTTGCACCCCTAATTTTATTTAAATGATTATTACACTAATCATCATTATAAAATAAAGAAGATCCGTGTAATAAACATAAATATAGAAGAACAAGTAGACATTTTTTCTTTTTAATGTAAATAATATAGATTTTTTGATTTGGGAACAAACAAGTAGACGTTTTTTTCTTTTAATTCACCCAAAATGAAAAGAAGCAATAAAAAGAGTTTAAATATTTTATTACAACGAAAAAGAAGGAATATAAGATTCCCTAATTTTCCTCTTAAAAATAGCATTAAAAAGAAACTTAAAACAAATAAAATATCGGACGTGAAGATTATTTTCCAGTTTTGAGGTGTTTGAAATCCAGGGTGTACTTCATCTCCTTTATCGGGGTCACGTTTTCCGCTTTCCTCCACAGCTCGCCCCTCTTCTTCCTTTCTCCTCCTTCCCTCAACGGAACGGAACCGACGGCCGAGATCTCCCCTTCCCCCAAACCAACGGCTGCGATTTCGTCTCCCAGCCTCCCGCCCCCTCCCCGTTACCAGCTCGGAAACCCTAAAAAAATCCCACCTTTTCCTTCAAAAACCCTAGAAAGTCGAGAAATTTCCCCGACCCGTAGAAGAATTCGAGCGGGGCGTTCGATGCCCCTTCCTCTCTGATCGATTTCATGCCGCTGGAACCGCTCCCTTTGGACCGCAAGGAGTTCGTCTTCAGGGACCGGAAGCACGAGCGCGGACAGAGCTTCGATGCCGTAGCGCCATCCGGCGGCGGCGGGAGCTTCACCCCGCGGTGGCGAGATCCCTACCGACGACCCCCGCCGAGTGAGCCCTCCAGATCTGAAACTTCTAGGTCAAACCTAGGTTTTTTCCCCCTCGATTTTTCTTATTTTTTTTTGGTTTTCTTTTGGTGAAGGTTATCATCGGCAGAACGTGAGCTACCACCAGCTCTACGGAGAGTCGCCGACTCGATCCGTTGGCGGCGGCGGCGACAGGTTCTGGGTCGAGGAGGAGAGGCGGTACGCCGGCGGCGGGAGGAGCCGCGGATCGTTCCGGCCGGTCCCCCTACTACGACGCGGTGCCGCCGCACGCGACTTCCCAGAGGTCAGTCGCCGTTCCGATCCACTCACCTCCCCCCTTGAAAGATCCGGTGAATGACGGGCACGGCGTTAATGACCAGAGATCGGTCCAGGACCGCGATAATTTGTTGGGGTCGACCCGGTGGAAGTCCCTGAAGTGGAGCCGCCAGGGTCCGGTTGGCTCGTCGAGGACGGTGGCCGCTAGGTCGGAGGCGGCGGCAGAGGAGGTTGGGACGGAGGCCCGGCCGCCGAGCTCGGGAAGGAGACTCCGGTTAGGTCTCCGGTGGACTCGCCGGTGCTGGCGGACGATGAGTTGCCGAAGAAGAAGCCGAGGCTGGGGTGGGGCCAGGGGCTGGCAAAGTACGAGAAGCAGAAGGTGGAGGGATCGGCGAATAGCGGGAAAGATCAGGTCAGCGAGACTAGTCCGAAGATTATGGGCATGGCTGGATCCTCGTCTCCGGTGACTCCTTGCTCTGCAGCATGCAGTTCTTCTCCTGGTTAGTTTCGCTGTTTTGACCATGCAAGCTCCAGTTTTTGTTTAAATTACGGCAACTTCCTGTTTAGTTAGTTTCACTGTATTCATCACTTCAAAGGCTAGTTTAGTTCCTGTTTAGACTGGAACTTTTGCCGATTCCACCGACATTTTGGCAAAAACGGCAAACAAAACGTCTCTTGGTTCCCTAATGCTTATCAGTTTTGCTAAACAAACGCGGTTAAAATGACAAATGGCTAACAAAATGCTTTGGGGGTGGTTGTGGGTGTCACCGTCTGGAGTTGGGCGTTACGAGTTTGGCCTTTGTAAATTCAAATGAGAACCGATCTAGCTCTAGATATAAGCATCTTTTGCATGCATGACCCTTTATCAATGTTCTAAATGGCGGCCGCCTAAGCGGTTGGCGGTCTCTCTCCGCATCGCTTTTCAGTAGGTGGTGGAGTAGGCGGCCAACAGAGGTTGGCGGCATAAGCGGAGGTGAGACGGCGTAAGCGGGCGCCTATGCAGAGCAATACCTAACAAGATATTTCGGCCAAAAAGGTTTTGTAACATTATGGGCCTATGGTTCACTTTTACATAACTAAAACTTTATAAATCTTCGTTCTGCCACTTGGTTATGAATGTAACACTCTTAAAATATGCATATTATGCAAAAAACAGTGGTAAAATAGTAAAATATGTTCAAAAATGTATCGACCGTCTAGGCCGCGCATAGGCGGTAGGCGGACTCTCTCCGCCGTGCACCCGCATACCGCCGTTTAGAACCTTGCCCTTTATCTTTAAGTTCTTTTTGCTGCATGTAAACCCTCAAAAAGTATTTTATTTTGCAAAGAAACCTTATTGTTAGCATCTAATGGAGGCTATTTTGTTTATCAAGAGATGGCTAATTTAGCTTACTAGAACTTCGCTACGAGTTTTCTTAAGAAGAGAGCACCAAAAGAGAGTCAAAGTAATAAAAGTGAAAAACACATCGAAATTAATTGATGTCTAGTTTCCATCGAAATACCCTGAATTTTCATGATTTGCAAGTTGGTATTCTAATCTGAATTTTCATGAGAGCACCAAAAGTGGCAAAGCAATAAAATTGAAAAAACACATCAAAATTAATTGATGTCTAGTTTCCATCTAAATACCCTGAATTTTCATGATTTGCAAGTCGGTATCCTAATCTAGTAAACTTTGCGAGTTGTTATCACACACTATTGTAATTAGCTACTAAATATCCTGAACTTTTTCCAATTTGCAAATTGGTACCCCTATGACGTTAACAACGATACCCTCATATTTTCACGTCTCTTAATGATACTCTACCTTAATGATGAAGGTTAGAAATTTGCAAATTGGGAAAAGTTCATGGTATTTAATTAACAATTATGATAGTTTACCATAGCAAGTTTCTAAAATTTTAATAGTTTCATGGTCGTAGCTTGCAAACTGGGGAAACTTTATGATATGTAGTTAATCGATGCTCAACTTTTGTTGCAAATATTAACTATGAAAATACTAGTTCTATTCATTATTATTGTTATCTTATACGTTTCATTATGTGCATGGGTCTAAAACCATGCTTAACTGAATACCGTCCTTTTTTTTTCCGCATTGTCTCTATGACGAGAGTGTACCTTAGCTCCTTGCCAATGTTTTAGGCAGAAGGAAACTAGAATCATTATCTGAATATCGTCTGTTAACCAATTTTGGGGGAATTCCGTTTTTGATAGTCGAACCTACAATGTTATTTTAGAAGGTATATATGCAGAAACCTTTTTTTTTTTACATGCATACCCTCTAAAGTATTCGTGTTTCTATGTATGTATGACCCTTTGAACTTAATACATGCAACTCTTGGCTCATAAAATAACATGTGACAACTGCAGTAGTTCATGTGATCAAAGATTCATGATTTCAACACTAACCCATGTAAATCCTTTCATTATTCAGTATTCACTTTAAGATAGTTATTTGGTCTCTAAAATTTAGCTTTACACCTTATCCCTCATCGAATGTCTTTGTGAGGGATGAGGCTTAGAATTGAACCATAGAGCAATAAGTATTTCACCATAGAATTTTAACTGTGAATTGCACATGTTTTTTTTTGGTCAGCTGTCATTTGTTTAATCAAACTTATCATAACGCATGTAGTTTATTTTCCAACACCGATAACCACCCGGATCCTTCAAACATGTATCCTTTCCAATTTTGCACCTGGTCATCATTTCAGAAGAATGACTATATATGAACCCTTTGCTTTCCCCAATTACCATTTTAGAATTGTGTTAAGTCATCAGATAATTATTCTATAATTAAGATAAAACAAGAACCAAATGTTTTCAACTTCAGACGGACAAAGGGATGCAAGTGATATGACCTAATACAGTTTCTTGGCTTTTTAAGATCATAATTAAACTTGACACCTTCGTTCCTAGCTGAATAAATTACCTTCAATTGGCATATTCATTGATGCACTCATTTGTTTATCAATAGTTCAACTCCTCTAGTTCACCGTTGTTGACGCATTTGGTCCGTTTTTAATGTCTTTTTCCATGTTACAGTATGTTTTACCATGTAGATATTACTTTGTAACTTGCATTTCATTATAAGATTCATTATCCCATTGTTATGCTAGTATATTACTATTGATGCAAAAACTCCATTAATTTATATCTTAAAAATCTACATCACTTGTAGCTCTTACAAATTATCAACATGCGAAACTTTAAGCTTGACTTTTACGTGCTATGCATAATGAGTTACAAAAATTTATATAGTGTATGATATACTTCTGCTGACACCTACTTTTCCTGCAGCAGGAGTGGAGGGCATGCCTTTTTCTAAAGCTGCAAGTATGGAAAATGATACATTTCATATGAGTGATTGTCCTGGTTTTGGTTCTAAAAGTTACCCGGAGGAACTTTCCATCAATACAGATAACTTGCCCCCAATTAGTACACTTACTTCACTGTTAAATGATTTGTTGCAATCTGAAGATGTCTTCTCTGGAGACTCCACTTTCACAAGAAATGCAGCAATGCATAAGTTGCTATTGTTTAAAGCTGATATTGCCAAGGAACTAGAAAAAACTGAATGTGAAGTTGACTTGTTTGAGAATGAACTTAAGTCCCTAAATGCTGATGGCAGCACTGTTCCTTGTCAAAGTTCTTTCACATTAGAAGACGCCAGTGCCCCAAAATCTTGTGTAGGATCATCTGAAGGTTCAATCAAGATGTTACTGAAATTCACTCCTGGGCTTTCTTCAGAAATGGAAGGGATTGAGGAACCTGTCATGCAAAATTGTCCATCAAATGAATATGATACACAAGTTAAAAATGCAGATGATACCATCCCTCACCTGTTAATATCTAATATCGTCCAAGTAGGATGTTCTGAAAATGAAATTTCTGGCACAGTCACTGTCAACTCGGAAGGACATGCTTTCAATTTTGAGAATATTCCCAAAGCGCAGCACTCAACTCCTGATAATGTAGAAAGAGTGGCGAATGAAAATGCTTTCAGAGATGAGCTTAAGTTGGATGCAAGCAGCAGAGGTGCTACTTACACAGAAGATGGAAGTTCACATGGAAGAGCTAGTGACAATGATTTAATATCTTTAGTTATGGCTTCTAACAGAGCTGCTGCAAAGCGAGCGTTGCATGTATTTGATAAAGTCTTACCCACTATTCCTGAAAAGTTTGACATGTGGGGATCAGATCGAATATTGTCATGCAGGAAGAATGATCTGCAGGTCAAAGAAAAGCTTGCTTTGCAAAAGTGTCAAGAGAAATTTAAAGAACGAGCTCTTGCTCTCAAATTCAGGGCATTCCACCACTTGTGGAAGGAGGATTTGCGCTTGCTTTCTGTTAGAAAACAGAGACCAAAATCGCAGCAGAAACGATTTGAAATACACAACCGGTCATCAAGTGCTTCTCAGAAACATCGCTCTTCTGTTCGGTCACGATTTACATTACCTGGTTAGTATTAACTTTTACTGTTTGGTTATATATTTTGGTGGAATTGATTATGAATACTTAAAGAACCATTTAATAATAATGACGAACACTAGCAGAAAGATACAACAACAAAGTCTTTAATTTATCCTAATTTTTTGAGAGTTCTAGTGGCTTGATACTATTATAATATTCACATAAGTTAGTTCCTGTGTTAGCTATCGCATCAAAGGTGTTTTCCCCCTTATTAAGTAGGATTCTATATTCCAGATATCCTGCAACATTATTGATTTAATTCCGGGTGACATAGTGTATGCACATCATAATTTATAATCTAAGTGGCCCAAGATCTGTAGGAGGCCCATTTTCCCCTTACCTTGCAGGCTGATGAATGTTCGTGAAGCATCAAAAAATTTCAGTCCATGTAAACCATGATGCTAGTTATTGTCGTGTGAATGTTTTCTACATTCGAAGGTGTTGGAACAGTAGATCGATATACTAGTTAATTTTCTGTATGAGAAAATGTAGAAATAGGATATATGATGAACCTACAAGTCTACAACAGGTGGAGGCATCTTTATATTGCCTATAATAGGCAAATCTTTTCAAAGGCTTCTATATTATCTTCTTTTGCCTTTTCTGTTTTTGCATCGCTAATAATTCTTCCCTGGGTATGTATCTATACTCGCAGTATTAAATTACAATAAATTGCTAATGCCAGTGTGGTATCCTAAATCATGGAAGTAAAACTTCCTAGCATAGAAGTGATGGTCGAGACTGTATGTGTGCTCCCACGTGCAGGTAGAGATAGAGACGCAAAAATAATGTGATACTAAGTTCACAAGTCGAAAATAATTGCATCTTCCCTCTATTGTGGGAATTTAATAGAAGATATTTAAATTTCCTTTTAGGGTCTTTTCTAAAAAACTAGTATGTCATAGTAGACAAAAATATGAGGAGAATAAACAGAATATAACAAAATGTGAAGCATATTTAAGAAATCAATTACTTCTATTACGGGAATTTAATAAAAGGGAGTTGATTTCCTTTCAGGGACTCTTCTAATAGACTAATACTTATCATAAAGCGGAAGCCAAAAGTAAGTCTCTCTGTCAGGCTCTGTTAATGGGACCCATGTCACATCCCATCACTTACTAAGCCTTCCCCTGACTTACCGCATACCGCTTAAATAACATACACCATATCGTAGCTGCTTATCCAAACGTAAACAAAAATGGTAATCATGGTCTTTAGCAACTCGGGGTAATTTCTAATTTAAGAGTTGTCATTTTAGGTTATTTTAAGATATCCAACCTTTATTCCATATTTAGAACTCTGATTTACTTTGCTATAAAACTAAAGTTCTTTTGACCTTTCCTAGCTCATTTGTATTATCCATAGGCTTACAAGCTTTTTATGAAACCAGACAAAATTTGGTGAATACAAGTTTTATGGACTTTATATTTCAGTTGACTAATTCAAAAGAAAAGGTTTGCATTGATTTACTAGACATATTTTTCAATATCGCTTTAGGGTCATGTTTAAGCATGAGTAGCTATAAGACAGCATAACAGAAGTTGATATATCTGCAAAAATATATCTACTACACAAGAAAATTCGGTGATGCTCTTATGCACTTGTTATACCTTTGATTCATACTAAAATCCCCAGTGTGATACTAGTCCTTCGCAAGAGCTTGTGTTCTAGTCCTTCACAAGAGTTTCTGCTCTTCTATAATAGACATGTCAGATTAAAGATGCATCTTGGAAACTGGTCGAACAAAAAAGTAATAACTTTGTAAAATGTTGTTGTAAAGAGGGTTGTATCTTTTGGTGGGACTAAAGTTGTGTTTGGTTAGAGAGAGTGGAAGAAAGGAAAGTAAAAAGAAAGTGAAAATCATTTTTGCATGTTTGGTTTAGGATGAAATGGTTTAGGAAGAAAGTGAAAAAGAAAATGAAATTGGGAGAAAATAACTAGTATAGATTTTTCATTTATTTTTCCTCCTAAATTGGAGGGATTCCATTTTCTCTCTCCACTTACCCCTCTCTCCTCCCAATCCCACCAATTTCTTTCTCCTCCCGACTCTCTTCTTCTCTTCTCTATTTTTCTAAAAAATCATCTCAATCCTCTTTCTAAATTTCTCAACAAGCAAAAGATTTTTTTTTTCTTTTCATTTTCTCTTTCTTACAAACCAAACATAGCCCAAGTCTTCGCACACTCCAAAATAATGCAATATCATATGTCCGTGTCCAATGCTATCGTAGTCAAATATAGGTTCCAAATTATTTGATCTTTGTATAGGATTTCATCTATTCAAAAGCTACTAAACAGAATAAAGGAAATGTGTATAGGCAATTTTCTTCCTAAATTTCTCAATAACCAAACAAGCAAAAAAGAAAATCCTTCTTTTCTCTTTCTTTTTCATTTTCTCCTTCCTTTCCCCTATTTTCTTACAAAACAAACACAGCCCAAATCTTCACGAACATTCCGAAATTGGTGCAATATCATGTCTGTGTCCGATGCTAGGATTGTATTCAAACATAGCTTCCAAATTATTTGATCTTCGTATAGGATTTCATCTCACTCAAAAGCTACTATAAACAGAATAAAGAAATGTGTACAGGGGGCAGGCAGATGTGGCAAGGCCCTCAAGAAATGGAATATGGATGTTAATTGCTTTAATAAATATGAGAGTTATGCTATTTTTTGTTATATTCTGTTTTTTCTCCTCATATTTTGTCTAGAATGCCTTATTATCATTCAGCCACATTTAGACTCGCTACTATTCTTTATCTACCCCTTCCTCTTAAATGTCTTTCCCTCCACTCATAGCCTCATGTCATGCCTCTCTAAATCTCTTCTCAATCAGGATCCATTTTGCGCGTCATTTCCTGTCATATATGTAGTTTGTTGGGGGTGGTTATATATATAGGATTCATGGAGGAATCCTATAAGTTTTAGCCAGTGTTCTAACTTTCGGCCTAGGCGGCCGCCGGCCGCATCGAAAATCCCCTAGGCGGTGGTCTTAGGCGGGTTTGGGGCCTAGGCGGGCTATTCGGCTGTTTTTCTTTTGAAAATTTTCAAAAAAAATCTGAAAAAAAATCATATTTGAATTTTGAAATTCAAAAAAAAAAACTTGTACTTACCTGGCTCCGCCGCCGCAGCCGACTGGTGGATGCTGCTGTTGCTGAGGACATCAGCTGCTGGGAGGGGAGGTGAGGGGAGGGCCGGAGGAGAGGAGAGGAGAGGAGAGGAGAGGAGAGCTGCTGTTGTGAAAACTCTCTCTCCTCTCCCTTTTTATGTAAAAAAAACTGAAAAAAAGTGTAGGATTTGAACCCTTAACCTTCCAAACCAACACTTAAACACAACTCTCCTAGCCATAGGAGCTCATAGACTTTTGTGTTAGTATATTACATATGCACTATTTATATATATGTGCAAAAAAAAAACAAAAACAAAAACAAATCGGCGCCTAGGCGCTAGTCGGATCCTCGGCGCACTGATTCCGCCTAGTGAAATCTATAACATTGGTTTTAGCCATAGGATTTACTTTAAGATTCAGATTTCACAAGAGGTGATTAATGGAATAAAACTACCTTGGAAAGCAAGTTGTACATTGATTTCTGTCCTAGAATGCAAATACCATGATTTTGTGAAATCTGGACCTCAAAGTAGATCCTATGGCAAAATTCTGATAGAATTCTCTATAACATCCCAGACCATATGTTTCTCCCTCCTGTCTCACATTGTCCAAAAGAAATATGTCAACGTCTTAACTAATTAAAATTTCTGTTTATCACATTTGAAACCCGTTTAGAGCATAAATTAGTTTCTAGATAACATCTATAGTTGTAGCAATAATGATATTAACATATTGTGTTTCATGATTTCAACTGTTTTTGAGTGACTTTTTTTGCTCCTTTCTTTTCCTTTAATTTATTGACTGGAATGGTATATGATTAGTTGCTATTTGAAACAATATAATTAATGTACTTAACTCACAGCTCCTTTTCTTATTTGCACTAAACTTGAAAAGTCACCCTCATGGGATATCACTTGGAATAATTCAAGAAATTAACCTTTTTTTATATATCATGGATAGTAGGGTATCGTACATTTTTTGCATTTGTTTTTAAATATTTATCATGATAGGATTCTCTATCCCAGACCATATATACACACACCCCCTTTTCGAAGGGTATATGTTTCTCCCTCCTGTCTCACATTGTCCGAAAGAAATATGTCAACGTCTTAACTAATTAAAATTTCTGTTTATCACATTTAAAACCCGTTTAGAGCATAAATTAGTTTCTAGATAACATCTATAGTTGTAGCAATAATGATATTAACATATTGTGTTTCAGGATTTCAACTGTTTTCGAGTGACTTTTTTTGGCTCCTTTCTTTTCCTTTAATTTATTGACTGGAATAGTATATGATTAGCTGCTATTTGAAACAATATAATTAATGTACTTAACTCACAGCTCCTTTTCTTATTTGCACTAAACTTGAATAAGTTACCCTCATGGGATATCACTTGGAATAATTCCAGAAATTAACCTTTTTTTATATATCATGGATAGTAGGTACATTTTTTTGCATTTGTTTTTAAATATTTATCATGATAGGATTCTCTATAACATCCCAGACCATATATACACACACCCCTTTTCGAAGGGCATATGTTTCTCCTTCCTGTGTCACATTGTCCGAAAGAAATATGTCAACGTCTAACTAATTAAATTTCTGTTTATCGCATTTAAAACCCGTTTAGAGCATAAATTAGTTTCTAGATAACATCTATAGTTGTAGCAATAATGATATTAACATATTGTGTTTCAGGATTTCAACTCAACTGTTTTTGAGTGACTTTTTTTGCTCCTTTCTTTTCCTTTAATTTATTGATTGGAATTGTATATGATTAGTTGCTATTTGAAACGATATAATTAATGTACTTAACTCACAGCTCCTTTTCTTATTTGCACTAAACTTGAATAAGTTACCCTCATGGGATATCACTTGGAATAATTCAAGTAATTAAGCTTTTTTTATATATCATGGATAGTAGGGTATCCTACTTTTTGCATTTGTTTCTAAATATTTGGAATTTTTGGTGAGGCCATCCCCACCGCATTGAGCCACATGACAGTATGACACTCCAATACCCTTTTGAAGCCTTTCTCCAACTATGGTTCCAAATTTTATATGCCTTTCAGGGGTTGGGCCAAAGAGTGGCATTTCATTCCGAAAACCAAGAATGATATTGGCCGTCCACTTTGGGAAGAAATCAGAAGCAAATATATTCACTTCTTTATTTACCTGTAGTGGCAGGTCATATTTGGCAGATAAATCCTGCTTGGTGGTTTTTGTTTTACAGTTGTTTTTGATGGCCAGTTCTTAAGCATAGAGCAAAGGGGGTATCATACAA
>JANAVB010036056.1:0-18376 GCA_029216955.1 Iris pallida
GTCAGAAGTTGACGATGTCTAATTTTGGCCTTTTTGGGGTAGTTATGGCTAGCATTGGGCCAATTTGAAAGTTGTGTCCAGTTTGACCTATTGAACCAACGATTGAAAATTTTGGAGTCTTGGATGTTTTGTGTAGGTTCCTCCATTTTGAACCAATTTTGACCTCAGGAAATTTTGCCTAGTTTTCCATCGCTTATCTCACAGTATTGGAACTTGCCAATTTTTAGACCTTGACCAAAATCTGATGTATGGATTGTTGAAATAGTCATTAAGGTTACTGGTTTTCTTCAATGATTTTTAATACATTTATAGTTTGACATTCTAGTCTTTAGATCCTTTATTTCGAGCAAACTAGCAAGTAACCCCTGCATACACTGTGGGAGCATCATTAAGCTGCCTAATATTAATCTTGCATGTACACACATTGCTGAAAGAAAAATGGTGAAAAACTTGTACTTTTCAAACTTTTAGCAATTAGGATAATATCCATAAAAGATAAAATATATATGTAAGACGGTAAGAGGAAATAGCAAATGCAATCAATTTACATTCATAAGCAATAGCCACAGACCAATGTTTCTTATATTTCTTCTCTTCTGAACTACACTCATGCTGTCATGCCCTGGCCCACTAGTATATGATCTGTGCATGGGCCACGTGTGCATATCACTTGGCTCAACTTGTCAAAATGGTCCTGGCTGTACACATAAGACCAAAGCACCCACATATAAAGAAATCAAATCCTCATCCCACAACTGGTGTGGGACTATATGTTTGAACTCCACACATGCTGTTGCTGAGATCTCTGCCCACACTCAGTGAAACATGGATTTTTTTTATAGCCCGTTATGCACCGGAACCGGGTGATGTGGTTTAATTCACAACGAATACTCCAAGGAAGTATCTCATTTATTTGTTAAAGCAAAAATTTCAAGATATGATAGTGACATGCAGGGATAGGAGAGGGATACAGAGGTGACATTAAGTCTAATTTTGAATAGGTGGGTTGGGTGGGTGGTCGACTTAGAAATATCAGTTTCTCTTGCATGTCTATGATTCTGTTGATAAATGAATATCCATCATGTTGTACATTATCTTTTTATCTTCTCAGTCTCTCTTTGTCTCTTCTCTAGATTCTTGTTTTATAATATCTTGGCCTAAAGTGATAGTCTCTTTCTCCTATATCAATTTAATGTTGCTATATTCCACGTTTCTTATCGTATATTTGTAGAGATTTACCAGATCGCCACACTCATTGTATCTGTGCTATATTTGAATCTTTCCTTCATTGCCAGCACCTCTCCATCTCCTTTGTCTCTGACTCTAATTAGCCTGCGCCACTCCCAGGTGAGGGAGGATGGGACTCATCCTCTTATTTTAAATGGGGGAAAAATATACAAAGTTTGAAGTTAAAAAGTATAACTTGCCATAGAGAAGGTTACAGAGAGTCGACAACCAATAATATTCCAATCCCATCTTTGGATCTCCTGAGTTTCATAAGAAAAATTATTGACTGCTCTTTAATGTTCCAAAAGAAATGTCTAGAAAGATGTCACCTAAAAAGCATCTATTATAGAAAAGGAAAAAAAATACTGTTAAAGAGGGGAAAAATATAATAATAAGTCAGCCCTAATTATTTATAATCATTTGGAGATTCGACCTCAAGCCTCAGGATGAATGCTAAGAGCAAGAACAATCTTTCAGATGCTTCTGATTAGAAAGAAAACTAAGAAATATTCTAAAACATCATAAGAGAACTTCAAATGATATTTAAAATGCATCTTTTCCCTAGTAATATCAACTTTGAGTGCTAGATCAGAGTATAAGTGAGGAGAGGAGAAGTTGGTTCTTATCCAACAATACCATAAGATGATGGAAAACATTTGGATGGTCCATCAAAAACTAAAGATAACTTAATAGTGATTGAAAAATCCGACATTGTTTCAAATATAGATCAAACTAAATTAATGTTTGGCTTCCTGTTTGACTAAACTAAGTGAAATTGATTCTTTTCATATTCCCATTAATACATGATATGGAAAACATCTCCCTACATGGAAAGAACACAAAGCACTTACCAAAAAGGAACAGAGAGAAGAAGAAAGGCATGGAAATAAAGAGCTAATTATTAGAGAGCTAATTGTTCTTTCAACAGATGATAAGTGAATACAAAGGAAGCTGAGAGGAATAAAGAGAGATCCAGTCAAGTCCTCCGGAACTTTGATGAGAAATGAGAAGACCTTATTGGAGACAGTTGTTCCAGAAAGCTGCCTTCTTGATGTTTAACGACAGTTAAATTGGACTTTATCCTATTTTGTAACATATTTGGTTTCCTTGTAGGCGATGTTTCTAAGTCCACTTATAAGCCATTTATCGATCGTCCACAGTATAATGTATGCAAGCTATCAACTGCACGCAATATCATTCAATCATATTACAAACAGTGATAGCATTAATACTTCTAAGCAACATGATTTTCACTTGTTTCATTCATCACCATCCTAGCCATTTCTCGTGTGAATTGTGGCAGTAATGGAGCATGAGTTGGCATTCAGGAAAGGCTTGATAAAATTAGTGAAGAAGACTTAGGATCTTCTGACACGTTAATTAACCACCTGCGAGTTGATGCCAATTCGTGGCCATGGCAATATAAGAGCATTAGAGGACCTTGCCACAAAATATGGAAGGCCAGTTGGTAGGTAGACGTACCTTTATTTATCATGCAAGAGCAACCCTGTCAATTTCCTTTGACTAGGATAGTCTAAAGGAAGAGGTACAATGGTTATTTGCCATATAATTAGTGTTTAGACCCTAGGTTTTATACCAACTTAGAGTTTAAGTCCTAACATGTCCATTTGGAGAGTTTGGGTCCTGAATATTTCTTTTTTCCCATTATGTCCTTCCTCCCAATGCCTGAGAATGAATTTTTTCTAAATAAAATGGAGGGTATAATGGGAAAGCTTGAATAAAAAATAAAATTTAGAACCTAAACTTTCCAATTGGACATGATAGTGTTTAAACTCTAAGCTGGTATAAAATTCAGGGTTTAAACTCTAATTAGCCCATATATATATATATATATATATATATATATATATAATATCAAGGTAGTCAAAGGTGCACTCGAGGCGCAAATGGTCCACATTGTCCGAAACGCACTTAAGGCGCATGCCCGAACGAAGCGATACACAAAAATAAAAAAACAATAAAAATGTACATATATAAATAAATAAATTAGTAATGTGAGAAATAAAATCAAATAACATATTAAAACCAACAAAAATATGTTAAAACCATAACCAAGTGAACTAGCAGAGCAACAACAACCGTAGCAGTGAATAGAACTAACAAAGTAACAAGAATTTGTATTCTCCCTACCACGCTTTTAGTAAATTTTATTTTTTCCAGTTCAACTGTAGCCAACTTTGGTAAACGTGGAAATGACCAACTCCCTCCAACCCCGCCTAGTGAGGTGTGGGGCGCAACTGCTGCGTGTCGCGCCCGAGACGTACCTTTGAATACCATGATATATATATATATATATATATATATATATATATATATATATATATATATATATATATATCATGGTAGAAGAATTTGTGTACTTTCCCTTTTTTTTAGTGATGTCATATAGTCTAGCTATTATCTACTAGTCTTATTTTGTCTTTAGCACATTTGGATTTCCTATATATGGTTGGGCTAGAGCCCTAATGAAGTCATCCCATTTATTTCGACCTCTCTCCCTCTCTCTCTCTACACACACACACACACACACACACACACACACACACACACACACACACATTCGCAAGCTATCTCATGCTAGTGAAAATTAAGTCTGAATGTGCACCATTTTTTCCATTGCAGGACTTGTACTACTGTCTCTTGGTCATTTCGGTGTTTCTATGAAAAGGTAAGACTGCTAGTCTAAGTGTGGGAAATTATATTCATTAAATAAGGTATATCTTTATTATAAGGCATATGTTTTCCCCCATTTGCTGTAACTGGATTGTTGTTTCACACAACATTATGCTATTATGTAGTTGAGATAATTTGAAAATTGTTTAATGTCCATTATATCTATCTTTATCAAACATGTAAAAAGTGAACTAGGTGTAGTTACATACTTATCAAAGGACAAATAAGAAACACATACAATATTATGATGGGGTAATTGTTTTTGGTACTTTAATTCTTTTCTACTTGTGCACTTAGGTCAAACTTTCAGCTTTTGGCATTATAATATGTTTTAGGTTTCAGTGTATCTGTGCTTCTGTGTATGCAATGGTGAGAAAACTACAAGTTAGCTTCACTGAAATGATAACTTAGTGACAAGGGTATCCTTCCAACTCATACGTTCTTGTTTCTTTTGTATATCGGTACCGTCGGTTTCGGCTGTTTCAGATCATAATATCTGATCCTTTGTTTCAGAAAGCAAAAAAAGGATAGAAGTACTTTAAAAATCTAGAAAAGTATTTGATACATATTTAGACATACTTTGTTTCTTGCTAGTTTTAAATGAAATAATATTCAATGTTGCTAAATGTTCACCTGGAATAAATATTATTGTTTATTTACTTTCCTTTAGACGGTACAATCACAACAAATAGATTTGAAGGGAATAATAGTATGGATGAATGCTATGAATTTATTGATATACAACTTCGACAAATAATAATCGTTACAATGTATGTATACAACTTCGACAAATGGTAATCATGTGTGTCGATAATCTAACGACTGATATTTTTCCTTTCACGAACTTTCAGAGAATTGCCATTCACAACAGTAATATCAGCCACACGACCCACAAAGACAATCATGGAGCATATCTGTATCGCCTGTGATCTAATCAGACGCACCCGAATCGATTACCCATTGTTTTGATCTTACCACACATGCCGCTGAATATCCGACAGTGGATCCAGATGTAGAGGCTCCTCTACATCGTCGAGCTTAAAATTCAGCAAATTTGGCATAGGTTGCTGCAGTTATCCATACGGATCGCTCTTCATCATTATGAGTATCCGATGCAATATTGGCGGCAGGGGCGTTGGGATACTGCCACTGACAATGTCCTTGTTGCCTAACTGCCACTGAACCAACAATAATCTGTGACCGTGCAAAATCTGTATTAGGACAGAAGTGATGCGAGGTACGCCATTACACAGAGTTGCTGACGTTGATTTCACATCTCATTAAGATTCGTTGTCAATAGTAAGACGCGATCAACTTCATCAGTCATGGCCTTAAAGGCTCGGAAGTGATCCTGGTGTGACTTTGTCTCCTTGATTAGCTCAGTAGACGCCAACAACTGAGTCATAGATATGAGACAAGTCCCATTTGCCATCAAACACAGCTGTTAGGACCTCTCATAACTCCTTCACCGTATCTGTGTACTGAACCATATCCTCGACGGATGGTTCCATCGGATTCATTAACTATGTGAACAGTCTACTATCATCAGTCTCCAACTGCTCATATGTGAGATCATTCTCCTTTGGAGGGTTGTCATGAGATGCTTGGACAACTGTATTCCTAGAAGTATCTTCTTGACCTTCTTCAGCCATGTGGAGTAGCTGTCCAGACCATCTAGCCTCCGATCGATAAGTCGAACCGAAGAAATTATTGTGCCAATGATCGTTGTCCCCGCTTCTGTGTTCCCAATACTGGTGCTACTACTATTCACCGTAGTGTTCGACATCCTTCAAGTTCTTGATTCGACTGTCGTTGATCGTTCCGACCCGATATTTATATAAACTCAGCAAATGCGCAATCAACGTTGCCAGAACTGGCTTGACAATGTTGACGTAGATCGAATGTGGATCACATAAGTCAGGACATAGATTCACGCAAACCAATGTTGTTTTATGTTAGATCCTGATGTGGATACCAGTCCAGGAACATGGATTCACGCAAACAATCAAGTCTGTTCTTTGTTAACTTCTGATGTCGTCGTCGAGGATCAGAGGTTCATGCAAACTGTCATAGTTTACTCTCAGAAGATCTTAACTTCGACGTTTTTTTTAACAGATTTAGGGTTCGATAAGGGACGAGGGTTGCTGTGAAGATCTAGGATTAGGGTTTGGACACATAAGGGGCGGTGGCTATAGGGACAAGGGGTCGGCAACAGGACACGTGGGTGCGGCTATAGGGGGGTGGGTGGAGAGAGAGAGAGAGAGAGAGAGAGAGAGAGAGAGAGAGAGGAGGGGTGGCGGCTAGATTATGATTTTGACTCTAATACCATGTAGAAGGGAATAATAGGTGCTTTCATTTAGATGAGTGAATATATATATATATATATATATATATATATATATATATATAGCCTCTAATTGTTGTCTCTATCCGATGTGGGACTAAAGTCCAATAATACTTAACGGAAATGATCGGGTTGACTATGCCCTCTATCTTCTTGGACGACCACGATAGTAGACGCAGGACTAAGCAAAAATACTGGCACTTCAAATCCTAGAAACTTGTTCGACCGTTATGGTGGAATTGATGGTCCTCTGGTTGTAATAATAACATCAATCCTGATGCTGTAATTACAAGCACTGCAACATGAGATAAAGTGAATGACAGTGACATCCCTACAATGATATCAGATTGTAGGACTTCTCATGTTTTGGTACCTTGCCTTAGCTGATCGGTCCTGCAACTTGTTAAGATATTCTAATGACGATACATTGTACTCAAAGTTCACGACTACGCTTCTACCGTTTAGGTGTGTTAATGAGCCGACCTATCCGCGAGCACTCGAGCTCGACACACTAAAACACTCGTGAACCAGTCTAAGAATAGGCTTGTTGAATAAACCACCCAAGCCCGAGCTTATAGGTATTCAGCCCGTAAGCTTGCGAGCTTGCGAGTTGCGACCCGGCTCATATTTATTTTTATATAATAATAATAATAATAATAATAATAATAATAATAATTTATCTTACACTAATAGAAATTTCTAATTTCTTATGAAGTTCACATAAACATGTTCAATTTTATATTTAGACTACTTCACAACATTTTTGGTTTTGGACAAAGCTCTTGAGCTCATAAACAAGCTCAATTTTGACTTCAGCTTGTTTGTAATTCAAGTTCGTCAAGCTTTCTAATTTCAACGAATGGTCGGCTTGCAAATAATATATAGAGCCGAGCTAGAGCTCACTTTTAGGATCGTTTTAAAGCTTAGCTTAGCTCAAGCTCTATTTTTTATTAGAGAGCCAAGCCTGAGCATACGGTGCTCGCTCAAAGCTAGGCTCGTTAACTCCCCTACTAGTTTTCTTATGGTTATACTCATATGTAGGTTGTGGAATGGACTCAACAATTTGTTATGGTACAATAAATTCAATAGGCTCAAGTACGTATGGACCTATGACCATGGAATTGGAGTTAAATTTGTACCTACTCTAGGCAAAGATCCTATAGGTCCTGACTCAACATTAGAAACAGGGTTCCCTAGCTATTACCCAAAAGCACACCATGTATCTTGCCACATGTCTCAATATGGAACATGTCAAATCTGTCAATTGAATTTAGCTTCTAACTTATCTAATATTTTCATAATTTCTTTGAACTATTCATGTGCAGACATCTTTTCCTATAGGTCTTACCTACATATAAAAAATGCCTAACCCATAGGTGTGATAGCATTCCGAGCAGGACAAGACCGATATGGAACTGCTTGATAGAATAGATGCTACAATTAATGCTAGATTCAATTAGTTGAATGCT
Organism: Iris pallida; assembly: GCA_029216955.1. Classification (NCBI taxonomy): domain Eukaryota; kingdom Viridiplantae; phylum Streptophyta; class Magnoliopsida; order Asparagales; family Iridaceae; genus Iris; species Iris pallida. The sequence goes on from JANAVB010036056.1 coordinate 7,735, forward strand.
AACTTTGATGATTTTGCTTACTAAGATATATGCCGACATGCGTGACTGTCAAGTCAGATACCAAGAGTCTCAGAGTGACTTAGTTAAAACCCCTGTAGAGTCGCAGGCAAGCATATGCATGTTACCTCTGTATCCGAGCCTGGTTATTCCATACCTTTAGGGCCATATATAATTGAGCCTGTGAGTCGCTCCTATAACCTAGTCTTAGGTCTAAGCCACAAGTGAATTTCGACTATTGCATCTCATAATTAGAAGAACTAACAAGTCATTTAATGAGTCAAGTAAGCCGTCTCCTATACCACTAGGTCCACCGTCCACCACTATCCCAATAGGTCCACCACAATACCACTAGGTCCACTACTATACCAATATGTCCACCACTATACCACTAGGTCCACCATTTGGTACAATTTTTAATTTTGTTGAAATGGTCTCCATAATCAAGCCTATTATTATATGTATGTCACAAATATTCGTAATAGCCAAGGTTGTAAAAGTCGCTAGGTGCTAGTCGGGCGGACACTAGGCACCTAGCTTCTAGTCTGCCTAGGTGACCGCCTAGGTCTAGGCGGTCCAAAAAAACCCAAAAACCCTGCTGAAAAATGCAACAATTGTCCATAAGATCCAAAAACCTGCATAGTCGGGCGTCATGCGGGCACTAGGCAAGTGCCTAGGCACCACAGAGAACCAATTTTTAGAATACTGGTAATAATTTGCAGAACAACAATTGATTGTAGGGATTAACACGTGGAAACGATAACATTTTTGCACTATGCCATCTCCATTGGAAGCACTGCAGTGCCCGATGCATTATACTACTTCCACCTTAATGATTGTCGGTACCATCATGGACTTGTGCAAATCTTTCAGGTGTCCTTGTGATAGTGTTTCCATTGTTGCAATGGCCACGACCATGGCTAGATTTGATACATTAGAGGAGTCTCCCCGGTCGCCTTTGTTGCATGGATCCGGCACGGACACACGACATACATTCTTCTAAAAAACTGGGAAGGGCACAATATATCGGCATCTTTGGGAAATAACTATTTGATCTAATATGAAATGAAATTGCCATAACAAAAATACTTTTGTTTTAACTTTTATACTTGATTTTTATCTTTATTTCAAGCAAAAACAATACAAAATATATTCGACCTGTGTCCATATTTGGAGGCTGCCTATACCCAATTTGAAATGAAAATACGTAGACATGTAGCGACACGTGCCCTTATTTGCAGAGTGCCTCTGCCTAATTTCAAACGAAAATACATGGACACATAAAAATGAGTGTCCGACAAGTGTTCGGGAATTTCGGGTGTCTGATACGTGTCTGACATGGGATACGTTACTAAGATGAGATTGTCCATGCTACATAGCCTACAGCTTCAGGATGCTATCACAACATAGACCTGGTGGTGAAATTTTGTGAACATGGGAAGATTGCTGGGGAGATTGATTCAGGATAATAAATTAAAGTTTGAGAATAGTCAAGATTGCTTGGGAGCTCGACAAGTGCAGACAACTGCCACTGACTGCACAGATTTGCGCAGATTTGCACAGCTTGCACGCACAGTGAGTTGAGGTTCTGCAGAAACTGCTGACTTGCAGATTCGGCCAGCTGATCCGTCCAACTAGTTATCCCAGGACAATTCTGTTGTCGATCCACTTTGGTTATATCCTTTATTGCAATTCAATTGTTATTTTTGCTAATGTGTTAGTATATTTTGTTATAAACTTAAGATAGTACTAGTTGTTCACGAAATTAAAGCTATGCATCCCTATTTGCCCTAAAATTCACATTCCATATACATTTGGTCGTTTCTTTTAGGTCCCGTCTTGCATTGCATTTGCTTATTTCATGTTGTGTAATAATGTATGATGTAGATAAATCATTTTATTTACCTAACAAGTTATTGTACCAATGGCCAATGGGTTTAAGCAGATATTATTACCACTCTACAATACATCAATTAGCACACAGATTGAAGTTTAGAACTGGTTTATTAGACTTGATCTACTTATTTTGGGAGAATTGTGGTTATTCAGTGACCTCTGGTATATTGGATCTATAGGAATTACATTTTCTGTCCATTGATATCCGTATCAATTTATGCTTGATCTTAGGGACAAGCACCCCCACAATTTGAACTTAAGACAAAACATCCGGCATTTGTACTTAAGACAAAACATCTGGCGTTTGTACTTAAGAAAAAAACATCTAGCTTAGTCGGAGGCTTGCTCGATTAGCTAATCTGTTGTCGGGTTGTATCTTTTAATGTTAGATGAATCCTGCTTAATTATTTTCACACTTGCATTTTATTTGTTTGTGCACTGTTACTGATTATGGTTTTTATGTGATCCTCATAAGTCATTTTTTTAATTTCTAGCAAATATCTCCTTGCCCTCTCTAAAATTCAAAGTATAATCCAAATGTACATCTTCTCTTCTTTGTGTTTGTGCTATGCTCGGCTCCGTTTAAAGTTTTGTTCTGTTTCGTGGACTTTCATCTATAAGATCTGTTGGATAAGTAGGGAAATAAGGGGCAGGGGGCAGGGAGGGGAGTGCTGGGTTGCAGGTGGTATACAGCTTTTGCCTGTATTACTGTTTATGATTGTTCCCGTGCTTTTTGCAGGCACTCCTCGAGTATGAGAAGCATAAAATTCGTACTGGTGAGCTCCGTGTGCCTTTGCCTTCTCTTCCAGAGCCTATGGCTGTCGATTGCCAGGTGAATTTATTTTATTTCGTAAGAATTATGCTCTATTTCTTATGTTAATTAACTTGTGATCTGATAGTGATCTGCAGTATTTTAAATGTTCTAAACTGTCATAGCCTATCCACTTCTGATGCTTTAAAAGAGTTAAGTTTTTCTTATTGTATGTTTCCTGTTCTTTCCCTTGATCTTGATCTTGATCTTGACCATACCATTTTATGCTAGATTTTCGTGGCTGTACCTTTTCCAACATTTAACATTGAAGCGATTGCTGTCCTTATTGTTACTCCCATGTTATATTACTGGAGGTCCTGCTTAACGTGGAATTCATCATGGAGGTTTGGGAACGGCTTGCTTCCCTTTCTGTAGTGAACATTGTTTTAGGTTGGACGTCTCATCAATTCTTACTCCTATTACTAATTGAGAAACATTAAGAAACCAGAAGTTTTAAACATAATATGATTATATTCATACCAAAATATCTTGGATTACGATGAAGGAGATGCACCATTTGAATGGTGCTTAATTCTTTTTTCATGTAAGAGTAACTGTGCAGAGAAGTCATCTATGCAAACATTATGAAGAGCGAGAAGGTAGAGAACGGAGAAGTGGAGAGGGGAGGGTTGGCAAGTAAAAGAATCCTAACTCTGATATGATCTTAAATTATGTATTGGGTTAGTTCAGGTTTATGTAACTAAGATTTTACTCGACCTGTTCTTAATGTATTATTTTCCCCTACTCATCTCTTTCATCTCTGCCTTCCTACGCTGCTAGTTGTGGCTAGCAATGGCTAGAACATCCATGCTGACAGGTTTTGATGGTAGCACAATGAACAACAACGAATTATCCCCATCCACTTTTCTCCCCTTTTCCTTTTTCTTGTTTATGGATGTCCCAGCAGCGACTTGACTGTCTTTGGGACGAATACCACGCCACAGTCATCAGAAACAACCAGATTCAAATCCTACATGAATAGAACCATGTTCTAAACAAATTTGTAGCAGGCTCGAATTTGACACAGACACAACACCCTTTTGCCATGTCCATGCTTGCGAGACTTTTAGAACCAAATAAGGAACTTAAAACTGCTACAAGCATAACCATTTTTAGTAAGTAGGAAACCCTATTTTAAGCAAATCAAGCTTCAATCAAGTAAAGTCAACTATGACTTCGAGCAGACCAATTATGCACAACTTAATTTTACCAATTCTCTGTCGAGAACATAATTCCAGCAATAGGAAATAAAATCCAGTGAATTGTGGATAAAATGGGACTGGATAAGAATATAGAGGATTTTGAAAAAGTTAAATATGAATAAAGTTATTTGAGGATAAATGATGAGCAAATTTGTAATCCAACCCTCAATTAACCCGAAGAACACTCCAAGGAAGTTTGGAAGGGATCTAAGCTTGATCTCCAAGTTGAATACAGGAACCAGGAGAAGATGATGGATGGGTAGGACAGGTGGGTGGAAAAGAGGTAAATGTGCGTAAGAGGAAGAATGAAGGAGTTAAAGATTTTCAAAACTGTATTTGGCAATGCTTGCCAAGTTTATGTTTGATGAGTTTACGAATAAAATCTGCTTTCTGAAGCAAAATCAGGGACATCTACTTTATACTTTGTAAAATCATAGCTACTTACAGGAGTTGAGATCTGATCACATCAGGATACAGTTATTTTTGAATTATTCAACTGAAGCCAACCAACGACTTTTAGCCAATTTGAACCAGCCATCATTAACAGAAGGTGCTGCGCTCTTAAGCTCCGATCAATAAAAGCAAGGTGACTGGCTAGGATGGTTGAGTTCATAAAGCTCTAGCTGGCTTAGAAAGGCCAAACCCTGATCACTTCATTTATTATATTATATTTTTCTGTGTCTTATTGGTTTTGGGAACCCGGGAGCGTATGAACCTGTCTGACCCCACCATAGCCTAATTCTAGTTAGATCCTAACCTAATCCCAATCTAGCCATAATTTAACCCTATTGGATAAGCCAACCCACACCCTCTCAAAGTATCTCCCAATTTGTTTTCTACCAGACAAACCTATCCACAACTCTCATATTCCTCTCACTTATTTTGGTCAAAACAAGTCAAATTACCCCTTCTAGTTATTTGCCATATCTCAACTCTCTTCCTTACACCATAACACAACAGCAAAACCAACTCCCGTTCATTTTCTTCTCCTCTACTCTGCTTCCTCCTCCTCATTCTCTCTCCTCCACCAAACTCTAACCCTAATTCAAGCTCTCTCCCTACTCTTCTCCCTCTCTTGTTGCGTTGACCAGGAAACTCCCTCCCCACCTCTCTTTTCTTCGTTGTGCTCTTCTCACAATTGACACGACCACCGCCGTCTCGTTGATCTAACCAAGGTTCACAGTATCGGTATCAAATCCTTCCTATGAGTATCGGGATCGACGGTATCACATTATAGGCCTTCTTTGATTGAGGGAAAAAAGCAGAGTTAAGTGGGGTTCATTGAAGGTAACTGAGGCGGAGTAGAGTCGATACATATAACATTGCTTGGATTTGAGGAAGAGTTAGGTGGAGTGTGTTTAATAGCTCTTGTTTGGATTTGAGATATTGAGTGAGAGCAAGATTAATAAAAAATACAATAGTTACCAAAACACCCTTATTACATGTCATAAAATTAAGTTTGATTGAAATTTTAATTAGAACTTGTCAAAATATTTTCACAAATGAGGAAGCTACGGAGCAACATGTTAATAAAAGCAAGAAAAAAATGGAGAAAAAAACTGATAATATTTTATAGGACAAATGAGGGATATTTATGACTTTTTAAACAAAATCCTTCAACCCTCCTTGTTAACCCTCCAATTTGGGGGTTAAAAATAGACAAAATATAGTTAAACCCTCTATAACCTCCCCTCCTAAAACCCGACCCTCAAGCCAAACATGGTTTTTATTTCCCTTTTAACTTTCCATCACTTAACTCTTTTAACCCTCAATCCAAGCAGACCCTATGAGCGGTTTCAGATCGGAGTATGATACTTTTTTGGTATTGAAAAACAAATAATTATTAATAAATTACAAAAAAATAGAAAAATATTTTATACCATTTAAGCCCAACTTAAATTTTTTTTTTTGTGTGTTGTTTTTAAGTAGTTTTGAAATTGAATGAAATAATAGTCACCCTTGCTTATTGGTTTTGCCTACGATAATTTTTTTATTTACATCTTTTACAAATTTATTATGCTTTTACACCCTTTTTGATTGGATTTTTTCGTTCAATTTTCTTTGACAAATTGACTGGAAAAGAGACCCCAATATCGATATCGGTCAGTATCGGATCGGGACATGTCAAATCTTATCAGTATCATCCAATACTACAAACTACAGGTCTAATAACCCAACATGAGAGGGAGAAGAAGAGTGGGAGATATAGATAGAGCTTGAATTAGGGTTATCATTAGGGTTTTGGTGGAGGAGAGAATGAGGAAGAAGAGTGGAGAGGAAGAAGAAAATAAAGGAGAGTTGGTATGGTTGTTGTGGTGTACAAAAGAGAATGAGAGTTTTTTTTTTTTTTGGGGGGGGGGGAGTCGTGTGGTTTTGACAAAAAATAAATGAGGAGAGAGAGAGAGATTTTTGTTAGGATTTGTGTTGTGGAGAATGAATTGAGAGATATTTTGAGTGGAGTGTAGGTTGGGTTTTAGCCAATAAGCTTAAATTTGGGCTAGATTGGGATTATGTTAGGATCTAACTATACTTAGGCTAGGGTCGGGTCATTTTTAGGTTCAAACGCTCCCAGGTTCTCCGCAAAATAATAATAATAATAATAATAATAATATAAGTGAAGTCTAACAATCACAAACAATAATATAATAATAAGTTTAAAAAAATAATACTAATTCAAGTTTCCAAAAATATCAAATACTGCAATATGCATAACCATGGATACATATATTTTACATTATTTCTCTACGCTGGCCCTCAAGTCATAATGTCACAACTTGCACATTACAACTCTTTGTTCTCTCAATAGTCATTCTGAAGTGCACATGCTGGGTACATTCTGCAACTTGAATTAGAGAGACTTTAGAGCTCTAAATGAATTGAAAATACAAACCGGCTCAATTAATTGAGTCAACTACATTGAACCCATTGTTAACCAGAATTACTTTATCGACTCAAAACTGACTCTTCATTGAACCTATTCCAACACCGTTGGCGACCATTTTAGGTCCCATAGTTTCTAATGTTTCAAATTGTAACATTATTTTGGAAACATTAAGACAAGCTTTCAGGTAGAACGTTGCTTTGTTGAATGACAAGAACTTTCTTGTATGCTAAAATTTGGAGGGACAGTGGGTTAAAACTCACAGATATCATTAGGACTAGAATTAACAAGACCACAGAGTTATATTAATATAGATACAGGACGATAACTAAAGGAATCCTATATAGACCAATGATGCAACCACATGCAATATATCCACGAAAATTGATCAATAAACCAAAGATAGTTGCAAGTCTAACAATAGCAATCCTAGAAGATGACAAGAATAGCTCCCAAATTACAAGGCATGCTTAGGGTTATACACACAGATCATGAATTACATCTACATAATCATTAATCTCAATCAAACCATGGTGATAGTTACTTTGCTTTGAAGCCTTCGTGACCAAGATCCAAGACTCAATTGCTATTTGATGGATTGGAACATGATTTCGTGTAGTTGATGCAAAGGGCTTTAAATATTGGTGGTGCAAGGGAGAAAAGAAGATTTAATGCAGAAAGGGGTTGTTTGGGTTTTCATGTGGAGGGGAAGGTTGTCATATGCGAGTTTGAAGGAAGGGAATACTGTTTAGGTGACAAACAAAGGAATAGGGAAATGTGTTTGGTCCAGGCAGTTTGGCAGCAACCCAAGGTAGCAAAGGATGCAGATGCTATGCTGTTGTGTTCTATAGGAACTGCAATTGCAGCAGCAACAATAACAACAAAGCACTCACAGAAAGTTGTTTGTGGTCAGGTGGGATTGTGCGGGTGGAAGCAAAACATATTGGGTTCTGATGCAGGCGGGAAACAACTGCATACTTGGAGGAGTTCAGGTGGGTATCAGGTCTGGTGTGTGCATAGATAGCAGAACAACAATGGTAGTTGTAGGGAAGGTGTGTATATAGCTGGTTCTCAGGTGGCTGCTAGTGCGCGAAGAAGAGGAAGGGAAGGAAGGGTGGCCAACAAATTAATGGAAAAGAAGGATAAATCAGGACTAGAGTTGGGGCTTCACACCTGGCGCTATTCACACCTTTAGCTTCTTATCAATCTCACAATATGACTCTTAACAAAATCTTAATTTTTCATCCAATCAATTAATGAAACTATATAAGCCTCAAACTTCCTTATTATAACTCATAAGACTTGGCCATCAGGAAGACGACTATCCGAACAAACTATCCTAAGTAACTCTTAAATAAAGCAAGACTTTGAACTAAAATATGAGTCCTAATTAGAACATGACCCCAAATTAAAACGTGACTCAAACAAATAAACTCAGACTCAGCTAATAAATAAAATCCAATAACCGAAAACTCTATTCGAATCGGGTCTCTGTCACATAGCCTAAAATTATGTGATTAACACTGGTCTGGATCAGTGTTATCAGAGTTTCAGGATTCACTACATAGGCAGCAAATTGCTTTCCGGGACTCTAGTGGACTGGAACGTGGAACTTCACATTCCAAACTTTCGACCAACATGGAGATCTCCACTTTCCACGCCTGCAGCGAAGTTGAACACAGTTATAGTTTTCTATCACTACTGCAGGGTGTTGGAACGTGATAGATAATTGCTGAGATCAAGATATGGACATGGCCGTTAACCGAGTCCGAATGGAAGAAGAGGATTCAAACAACTGAACCCAAAATTTTGGGCTTTGTTGTTGTTGTATCAAGATATAGACATGATTCTATGCATGTCTTTTTGTGAAGATGAAAATATTTCAAGAAACGTCTCTATATGATTGAGTCTGTATTCACATGGAAGAACCTAAAAATAAAAATGATAATAAATAAGCAGTCACTAAAATATTATTTTACCAATAAGTGCATAGTTTTTTGTTGTTCTTATCTCATGCATGTTCTTTTTTTAAATATGTACCAATTCAAACAAATTTGATGCATATTCAGAAATAGATAAACACCATTCGGAGTAGGGACCATCTGCATCTGTAGGCACATGCAAGGGAACATTCATGCCATGTCTGTTACTTCTTTCATTTTAAGCTGTCACCCAAGTTCAACAAAGTGTCGTACTGTTCAACAAAGTTATTTTTGGTTGTGAATATCATATGCTTGTAGAGCTCGGACTGGTCCAACAAGTTCTATTATCTCAAATGAAGTGGACAAGAATGCCATTATTTTATATTTTTACTCATTCGACAGTTCTCAGTCACATGTAACATAATATCTTTCTTTTTTTCTTTTCAAATCCAATAGATTTCTAGCAGCCAATAGGTTTAAAGGAACATTTTCGACTTTCTATGCTGGTAGTTGCGTATTCTTTAACAAAGTCCATTTGCAGGATGGAGGAAATCTAGCATCAGGCTCTGGCAGGGCCAGAAGGGATGCTGCAGCGCGTGCTATGCAGGGATGGCACTCTCAACGTCTACTTGGTAATGGTGAGGTTGGTGACCCAATAATTAAGGTGTGTTTCAGTTGTTGCTAGACTATTAATTTAGATTGTTTGGCATCCTATATGCTTTAGTAAAATTCATAGGAAGTGATCTTTGCTTTTTCTCGTTTTTGCCTCAGGACAAGAATGCAATTGCCCTTTTGAAGAGGGATAAGCATCTGAAAAGCTTTGGTATGGCTTCTTACATGTTCTACTCTTGGATAACAGCTTCTTTCCATCGTCTTATTTATGCTCGTGACTTTTAGGTTCTTCACTCAGAAAGAAAAAAGGATCTAGCCTAGAGCGTGCAGTCAAAGTTGCTCGTACAAAATCCATCAAGCCTCAGTTAAGATCCTTTCCTGTTGTTTATAAACTTACCCCTTTTAGCTTCTAGTGTGAGTTTAAATCACTTACTTAAAAGTTGGTGATATGTGATTAATATGTTACTGGCTCAACTTTGTTCACTGTATCAATCCTGCTCTAGTTGTCACTTATATCGTTTGTTTGACTGGTCTTTACTAAACTTATTTGCTCTGTCAACACAAATAAGCCAAAAGCTGTTACAATTTGTTCAGATGTAACGTGCTAAACTTAATTTTGTAATATTTTCTTCGTATTTGAGCTGGCTTGCTCCATGTAAGGATGAACTACTCTACATGTTAAACAATGCATGTCATGCATTCACAGAAAGCTCCTTGAAGAACCAGACTGTTCGGCTTCAGTTATTACATTTCCTCTCTCCTCTGACGTCATACTAGCGTACCTCCTCCATTCCCTTCTTTTCTATTCATTGTTGACTCTAGACTTCGCGTCGCTGTCACTTCCACCTCCACTCTCCCTGAGTCAACACTTCCCTTTCCCCTATTTTGCTCAGACATCCTCTCCGATGGGATCTCTGGTGTGCCATTACTTAGCCGTTGGCCTGTCATGTGTGGTCTTCCTGTTGAGCCAGACGTACTGGTCCTAAGCCGTGTATGTGTCTAACAACATCATGTGTTTGGAAGCTCAACCAGCCACACAAAAGAACTTGATGGAGAACTATGAAGCGCGAACTCAAAAAAAATGGACCGTGTCATGTCGGACACATGCCGGACAACGCAGACACTCCAAAATACACTAGGACACCAAAATATGGGTTGTTTCCTTACCGTGCCGTATCATTGTATTCTTACCGTGTTGTATCTGTGCCCATCCAACGTAGACAGAGATGTTCTGGTCACAGAGTCAACAATGAACGACAACCCATCAATTTCGATAGTGTTGCATCATGGGTGTCTCCTCATCCCTCGTAACTCGATCGTC
>JANAVB010036057.1:0-11568 GCA_029216955.1 Iris pallida
GGGAAAATTTATCGGAGCATCGAAATCGATCACGGACGAATACAAGAACCTTTCCAACTGATGGATCGATTTCGCTTGCAATGAGTCCAAGAGTTTTTTATAGATTTTGCTGCTTGGTTTTGATGGATGCTTTTCTGATTGGTTTTCAATGATTAAATTCTTGCCCATTTTCATCAATTTTCCTGAAGTCAACGCGGAGCAAAAATTATAAGATATGGTAATTGAGTAGTATGAATCAATTTTAGCACCATCCATATTTATGTATTCTCATGTTCATATTTAGTTAAGCTCTCATAAAAAAATCAACGATATACAATGAATCTCATCTATTTCAAAACATACAAACACGTCTACATATATATGAGACAAAATTGTAATAATTTAATTCTTAGTAGAAGTCTTTTTGAAATATTTGGGAATGCAAGGGTAGGTATTGCTTGTGTCTCAAGTATGTACCCAAGAGCTGTAGATTTTAATATTTATGCTGGTTGTGTGTCTTATCATGCCTTGCAACCTTGGGTCTTGAGGAGGATAAGGTACCATGATTCACTTCAACCCAATTCTCCAACTAGCCTTTAAAATTCTAAACCTTGCATTTATGTGGTTATCTCAAAACTTGCATGCATTAACTCTTATCAGACGAAGAAATGGAAGAACTGGAAAGAGGAAACTAGGATCACCGAATATAAATTATCTAACAGTAATTTAATTGACAACATCACAACACCATTCCTCTAATATTTCTTTTCACATACCAAACATAGGATCGATGGATGGTCTCAAACTTTAAGTTCAGGGAAATTTTGTCTTAAAAAGTGAGATATGAATATAATGTTGTTTATTTATTTATTTATTATGGACTATAGTACTCTAAGATGACATAAATGGTAGGATCCATGCAGGTTAAAACATTTCCGCCAGACTTCTTTTGGTAAATGCTATCTCAAATTCTGGAGTGATTAACGGCCGCTTCTCTGGCTTGTTAGTTAACTCAAACTAAACTTCTGCTTCTCTTTCAAGATTACAAAACTATTGATAGCGATTAATTGTATACAAAACTGTTGATAGTTACAAAACAATTGCCCCTGAAAAGAATTATCATAAAAATGTGTCATACATGGATGACCTTGGATCCTATTAAATGTGAAAAGTTGTACACGCATCATGATAACTATGGTATTGGCATATAGTTTCCATCATTTTTGGAATTAACTGGATCTGCTTTTGTTAGATTAAAGAAAAATCTTAATAGAGAGGTATAGCTAGCAAAAACCATGCAACATACATGATCATCTGACATATTCACCACCTGAAAGATTGTTTTGACCCAAAATACTGCTCCTAAAATTAATGGAAGCCATTATGACAATCATTTCTAAGTAAGATGGTCTCTATTTAAAAAACAAGGTTCCTAAAGAACTCGGCTCCCACCCCTGCACATCTGCACACAACACCTTTGTAAATCTTAGTAAAATTGCTATGATATTATTATTAGGTAGATTTTGTTTGAGCAAAATCTAGGAATATTGGTTTGAAGACAAATCCAATTGTAAGAAATGAGAATAATAGCATACCATAGGCATCAATTATGGATAGCCAATTGTCACTACCATATTTTTAGCCTAAGGGTATTTTGGTCATTTATGACTTTTTATTAAAATTGAATTATTATTATTATTATTAATTAATATTGTGTTAATCTTTGTGTTGAGCCTTGACCTAGTTTTGCCCTAACCTAGATGTTAATCTTGATCCTAGAGACTAAGTTAGAGGATTACAACTTAATGGCTAAGTTAGAAATATCTAGATATTTAGGAAGATATTTGTTGAGCCTAATATATTTTACAAGCTTATCCACTACCTAAATATCTACCAAACCCTAGCCAAGATCCTTGGCTGCCATCAAAGGGTCCCTCCCCTATATAACATCATGTTAGCACACCATTGCCCCTTTCATTACATTCATAAACCCTAAATTTAGTTCTTCCCCAAAAATCACCCCTTTCTCCAAATCAACTCCAAATTGAGCCTAATCTTTTGTAACACACTCCCATAGTATAGAGGAGGTCAATAGAGGCTAGCTAGCAAGGATTGAAGGCTCTTGGACCATAACAAGTTGGTGAAGGATCTCATTTCTAGGTATTTTCATTGAGATTCTAACTCTAAATCGGTAATGGCCCTAAGCTCATTCTAAGTTCTGATTTCTCTTCATAGATGCATGCATCTAGGCACCATACACCTATAGACCAAGTTTGGTAGGAATTCGTATCCATTTGATATGCGTATCGGAGGCGTATCGTAGTGTAGTGTAAAGTATTTGGTGAAATGCCACTTAGGATTTTATTGCACTGTTTTCTAAAACTAATTGCACTTTCCTGTAGCCCTTCATGTGTGATTTGATATTTGTGGACAGTGAGTTGATTTCTGATTCATTTTTGTGTCTAAACATGGACACGGGACACAGCACAAGCCCTCGTACGGCAGTTCTGCTACCCGACACCTTTATCTCACTATATCGGACACGTGGAGCCACCAAAATTGGTGCCTCCCTAAGTTTCGAGTCATCTCGTGTCGTATCGGACACGCAATCTTGGCCGCATTGATTTTGGCCTGCTCTGTGCACATGCGAAATCAGGTTTCTGATACGCGATTGACACGCTGACACGAAACCACTTGGATACGAGACAGGCATGTGGACACCTAGCCCTATACCTAATCAATCTGCGAACATGAGCACGAGACCTAATGTCGTGTGTCGTGTCCTAGGACACTCGACATGTCAGTACGATGCTGTGTTCTACCCAGTTTGATACCCTCCTGTTCGATACAGTTTTTTTACGATTCTGGACACGTGGACACGTGCCACTTGGCACATAGCTCGGGGACACGACTGACATCATATCCCCCAAAACTCGTGTCCATTGGTTCGTATCGGACACGTTATTTGACGCACAAGCATTTTACACTGACTGTGTATTGTCAATTTTTTTACTGACACGGTGTTCGTGTCACACGCTGAGACATCGTGGACACCAAGTGAGGTGTTGACCACCTAGCCCTATCCCTAGCCTAGCCATGTGCACGAGCACGAGACTTCTTGTGCCACGTGGCGAGCCCTATCACGCTCGATGTCACGCCCCAGAACCAGAATACTGGAGAGCAGGGGAATGACTCAGCCAGCTACGTATTACGGGTAGATGAATACCGTATAGTACGATCAATGCTGTCTAAAAAGACAAGGGGTGCATATTACATGAAAGTCTCAATATGATCACTTCACATCTATTGTCTCAATCATTCAAACAAGGAACAGTAATAGAGAACATGTAAGATAAAGCAGTAAGGCATCCCAAACGCTCCGTCAAAATGTTCTTAACATCTGGCTTCACAAAACATAGCCAGATGATGTAGTAAAGTATACACAATTGTTATCAGCTGCAGCCTGACTTAGTTACAATTATGTAAAAGTAAGCACAAGACGATCCGACTAACATGTCGGTGCCAAACGGCAAAGTATAAAGTAAGTAACAAAACGAGCGAGAAAGTAAGGAACCCACTCGAGTCCTCCTGCGATCATTCCTCTAGTATTGACTATCTTGGAGGTGGAAGTAAGCTGAGTCCTCGGGAACCGGCTCTAAATCTGACCATGCAAAACCAGAGAGGTTAGACCTCTAATAGCAAGTACCGCAAGGAAGCACAATATGAGGAATTAGAACCAGTAATAAGAGAATATGATAAATAGACCTCTGCTTGCTACTGGGATTCACATAACATCACGAAACTTCGAACCAACTTCCCAACCAAACAAGGACAGAAGTTGGCCCGTCATGTCTTGACATTCTGATCATCTCAGTTAGTTAACAGAGTAGGTACAATACACAAACAAGTCAACTTAAACGGCCATGCAACTACTACGGCTTGCTACTGTGAGTTCCTAGTTACCCTGAAAATATGCAATAAGGGATTCCTCAGTTCTTACTATGTGCAAGCAAGGCTAGTCTACCCAATCAATCATTGCGTCAATCATGAATTAGACGAGTCCCAGCGGGACGTCCGTCATCAATATACAATAAATAATATAAGCAGATACCGCTCCCTGCCCGTGTGGCAGATTTGCAGTATCTGTGGGAACCAGCTGGCATGTCGGGCACTAATAGTCCCAAAGATGGCTGTCATGTAAGAACTCGGGAATCCATTCTTTCCATGCAATCATTATTTTATTTAACTTAGTAGCCTCTACGTTAAGTGAAATCCCATGCCGTGGATCATGGTCCTTCAGAATGAGTACTTTCGTACAAAGTACGATATGCACAACTCCACAACGATCCCCGTGCGGTGTGGTTGTAGGTCTTACATAGCGTAATACAACAATCAAACCTAGTCACAAAATAATCATGCCTTGACCATAAAGTACACATGCTGCTTTTGTAAAATAAATAAATTGAAGCCTGTACGTGTCTATATGCCAGTATTCGGGATCGGCCAATCGCTTGCAATAGTTCATAGTTAATATGAACGTGTCTCTTTCATTCAATTCAATAAGACGACTAGCCAGTCTCTTAGTTCCAACTAGGAACGCATGATCAATTATTAGTCAAAGTCACAATCAATGTCAATCAATGTCAATCCGGGACAAGAAACAGCAAAAGGACACTATGGCAATAGATGGATGCCTATCCATGCGGCCGGGAAGTCAGGATCCTTCTGTGCAGCCATGAACTAAGTCCCATGCTCATGCGGCTAAAAAAAGTCAAGCCTCATGCGGCTGGGAAGTGAAATATCATGCGGCTGAAAATAACAAGTCTATGCGGCTGGAATAGTACCATGCGCCTATGCGGATAAGAAATAACAAGTCTATGAGGCTAGAATAGTAAAGCCTCATGCGGCTGGGAAATAACAAGTCTATGCGGTTGGAATAGTAACATGCGCCTATGCGGCTAAGAAATAATAAGTCTATGCGGCTGGAATAGTAAAGCCTCATGCGGCTGGGAAATAACAAGTCTATGCGGCTGGAATAGTAAAGCCTCGTACGGCTGGGAAATAACAAGTCTATGCGGCTGGAATAGAAACATGTGCCTATGCGACTAAGAAATAACAAGTCTATGCGGCTGAAATAGTAAAGCCTCATGCAGTTGGGGTAGTAAAGCCTCATGCGGCAAGATAGAACTGGGCCTTTATGCGGCTCGGGGGATATGCATATGCGGCTAAGGTTGAAACAAGTCCCATGCGGCTCAGCGCTGCCAAGGCCATGCGGCCATGAGCCCATGCGGCAAAATACTAAATACCATGCGGCCAGGATCTTATGCGGCCAGAAAGCTTATGCGGCTGAGCTGCGGCAAGGAGCCATGCGGCCAGAACTGTCCTTCTTCTCCGAATTTCCTGAGAACAGAACCATGGAAGCCATTGCCTCCAAGCTCTCTAAATCCTTCATTCCAAGCCCAAATCTGGACTTCCATAGGTCTAAATGGGGTAGAACAAAATTCTCTACAACATGAAACCATCAAAACTTGAAAATAACAAGGTTAGCTAGATCAGAACCCAAGAATCCAAAAATACAACAAGTTTAGATCTACACAAAATGTGCCATGGAAATTGAAAATGCTAAGTACTAAAGTATCTAAGAATCTTGTGAGGAAGAAAATGGAACAACGAAAGTGAAGATCTATCAAGAAGCAAGTTGTACTTGCTTAGCTCTCCTAGGTTGGTAGAAGAGTTATGAGGAAAAATAAGAGTAATGAGAAGAAGTAATAAAGAGAGAGAAAGGGGATGGGGCTTAAATGGGGGTGGTGGTAGGTGGGTTCATGTTGAACCACCCAAGGCCAAAAAATAAACCAACTCAGGCCGAACCCAAAAGCAAAGTAAAAGCAGAAAGTAAAAATACAGAAAGTAAAATGCAGAAAAATAATTAGCATAAAATTAAAGGAATTTAAATACAGAACAATATATGATAAATATTAAATAAATACATTTAAGCAGTACATATATTAAAATACGTATTCTGGGAACGGAAAGTGACATCTCTACCCTCCTTAGAAAAATTCTGTCCTCGAAATTTCAAATCTAAGCAGGATAGAAACATCAGAGCTAAACTAATCTAAGTACAAGCAATTTGAGCATGCAATCATTCTACAATGTCAATAGCAAGCAACATATCTATGTTTAACAATCTACGACATCAAGTAATTCTACTCATAAGGGACAAGCATGAGGAGTTAAGACAATCAAGGTGTACGGAAAGAAATATACATTGTGAGTCAAACATGTATGGATACCGTGATCGGATATCATCCTCACGTTCCCATGTTGACTCCTATAAAGAGTGATGACCCCAAGCAACCCGGACAAGGCTAATTGTTCGGTTCTTGAGTATCTTCTCTCTTCGGTCCAAAATGGACACAGGCTGTTCCTTGTAAGACAGGTTGGTACCAACAACCAGCTCAGAATGATCAAGGATATAGTTTGGGTTCGATACATACCTACGCAACTGAGATACATGGAACACGTCATGCACCTCTCGTAACGAAGGTGGAAGGGATAAACGATAAGCAACATCGCCTATCCGATCAAGTATAACAAACGGGCCCACGTACCGCGGACTCAACTTTCTACGAACACCAAATCTAATGACCCCACGGGTAGGTGAGATCCGCAAGAACACGTGGTCCCCAATAGAGAATTCTAGCGGCCTACGATGCTGGTCCGTCCAATGACGATGCCGATCCTGTGCAACTCGAAGTCGCTCACTAATTTCCTTAACCACTTCAACTGTCTGAACAATCATTTTTTGGCCTAGCATCTTCCTCTCCCCGATATCATCTCATGCTAGTGGCAACCTACACTTCTTACCATATAGTGCTTCAAATGGCGCCATCTGGATACTGGCTTGATAACTGTTGTTATACGAAAATTCGACTAGGTGTAGGTGGCTCTCCCAAGACCTTCCAAAATCTAGGGTACAAGCTAGCAACATATCTTCCAAAGTCTGAATTGTTCTTTCTGATTGTCCGTCCGTTTGTGGATGGTAAATTATGCTAAATCTTAACTTGGTACCCAGACTATGATGTAAGCTCTTTCAGAAATATGATGTAAAACGGGTATCTCTATCTGACACAATACTGACAGGGACCCTATGCTGTCTGACTATCTGTTGCATATACAACTCCACCAACTTTTCTGTAGATTGCCCTACTCTAAAAGAAAAAAAATGTGCCACCTTTGTAAGTCGGTCCACTATCACCCAAATAGCATCTTTACCACTTGGCGATCTCGGTAAACCGGTCATAAAGTCCATTGTGATGTGTTCCCACTTCTATTCTGAGATAGAAAGCGGTTGCAATAATCCAGCAGGCCTTTGCTGTTCTGCCTTCACTTGCTGACATATTAAGCCACGGAAAACGAATCTAGCTATCTCCCTCTTCATTTCGTTCCACCAGAAGTGTTGCTTGATATCTTGGTACATCTTGGGCCCTCTAGGGTATATAGAATACTGAGAGCTGTGAGCTTCTGTCATAATCTTCTGTCTGATATCTCTACTAGGTACACATAGGTGTGACCCAAACCTAAGTGTACCATCTTCATGAATTTTTAATCTCCTTCCTGAGCCCTGACTCACATTCTGTCCTAAGCTTCTGAATCCTTGGGTCCTGTGCCTGAGCTGCCTTGATCCTGTCTACCAAGTCAGATTGAACTTGTAGATTTGCCAGAATTCTTACATCACTAGGAAGTATAACCTCGATGCCCATCTCCTGAAGGTCTTCTAAGATATGTTTCTGTGTTGTCAACATAAATACGCCGCCTCTCCTGCTAAGAGCATCTGCTACCACGTTAGCCTTGCCTGGATGATACTGAAGCTCCACGTCGAAATCCTTGATCAACTCCAACCATCTTCTCTGTCTCATGTTCAGTTCCTTCTGGGTAAAGATGTACTTTAGACTTTTATGGTCTGTGTACAGGTCCACTCGATCACCATATAAGTAATGCCTCCATAGCTTCAAAGCAAATACTACTGCTGCCAACTCCAAGCCATGAGTTGGATAATTCTTTTCGTGGTCCTGAAGTTGCCTAGATGCGTACGCTATTACCTTTCCATGTTGTATGAGGATGCACCCAAGTCCTTTACCTGACGTATCAATATACAGTAAAACCTTCGGGTCCAACTGGCAATGTAAGAATAGGCGCTGATATCAACTTCTACTTTAAAGTTTCAAATGATGTCTGGCATTCTGCCGACCAGACGAATGGCACGTCCTTCCGTGTCAAGCGGGTCATGGGTGATGAAAGTCTTACAAAGTCTGATACGAACCTTCTGTAATATCCTGCCAATCCCAAGAAACTCCGCAAATCAGCTACGGTCTTGGTGCTGGCCAACTTTCTACTGCTTCTACCTTCTTGGGATCCACTGCTACTCCAGCTCTAATATAATGTGCCCCAAAATAAAATATGGTCCGTCCAGAACTCACACTTGCTGAGCTTGGCATACAACTGGTTCTCTCTCAGGACCTGCAACACTTTCTGGAGGTGGTCTTCATGCTCCCTTCACTAGCAGAGTATACGAGAATGTCGTCGAGAAACACAATGACAAATTGATCTAAGTATGTCACCCTCATTTCCGTATTTCTCGTATTTCGTATTTATACTCGTATCTGGATTTTTGGCATGTATTTTTATTTTTCTTAACTTGTAGGATTTCGGTATTTCTCGTATTTTGGGTTTTGGCATGGCTCGGTTTTATTTGGGTTGGTTCGGTTTTATGTGAGTTGGATCACCTTAACCTACACTCCACCCTCAACCCACCACAACTCCCCCTCTTTATATCCCCACCTACCACTCTCTCTCCTCATAACTTCCACTATTTTTTTTCTTCTTCTTCTTCTTCTTCTCCACAACTCTTCTAACCCTAGGCAAGTACACCTTGCCACTTCATGAGAGCCCTATTTCTTGGTTCATTTGCTAGATTAGGACATGGTGATCAATATTAGAACTTAGTTTTGAGATTTGAAGTCTCCTTTGCTCTAGATCTAAGTTATTTCTATTTTGGATTTTGCATGGTTTGATATCTTTAAGTTGGATTTTCATGGGTTTTGGTGTTTCCAAGTGGAGAGCATTCAATTCCACCCAAATTGGAACTTTGGAAATTCGGATTTGGAGTTCGGATGGCCAAGTTGTGTTGCTCTGAAGTTTTGGGTTCAACCATGGTGTTCTTGCTGTTTGGAGAAGACAGTGAGCAGTGTGCGGAGCTGTTTAGCTTACGCACACTGAGCTGCGCGCGCTCTTTAGCGTGCGTACGCAGACTTAGGTACGCTTCCTGTTGGAAGCGTGTCCCTTGAGCGTGCGTGACTTTTCACGTACACTGCTCCCTTGAGCGTACGTGACTTTTCACGTACACTGCTCCCTTGAGCGTGCGTGACTTTTCACGTACATTGCTCCCTTGAGTGTGCGTGACTTTCACGTACACTGCTCCTTGAGTGTGCGTGACTTTTCATGTACATTGCTCCCTTGAGTGTGCGTGACTTTCACGTACACTGCTCCCTTGAGTGTGCGTGACTTTCACGTACACTGCTCCTGAGTGTGCGTGACTTTTCACCTACGCTGCTCCCTGTAGCGTGCGTGACTTTTCACGTACATTGCTCTCTCAGCGTGCGTGACTTTTCACCTACGCTGCTCTCTGTAGCGTGCGTGATTTTTCACGTACATTGCTCTCTCAGCGTGCATACTTTTCACCTACGCTGCTCCCTGTAGCGTGCGTGACTTTTCACCTACGCTGCTCCCTGTAGCGTGCGTGACTTTTCACGTACATTGCTCTCTCAGCGTCGTGACTTTTCACCTACGCTGCTCCTGTAGCGTGCGTGACTTTTACCTACGCTGCTCCTGTAGCGTGCGTGACTTTACCTACGCTGCTCTCAGCGTGCGTGACTTTCACCTACGCTGCTCTCTCAGCGTGCGTGACTTTTTCGTACGCTGCTTCCCTGACCCCTTGCTTAACCCACAGGCACTTGGAGTTTGGTATTATTTCTTTAAGCTTGGCTTTTCTATAGTCTGTATATTAATATTTTATTAGATATTTTATGCCATTTTATCCTTACGCCTTTTGTCATGAACTTGATTTTACTTAATATGTTTGGAATGACTATTGTACATGGCATGATATGACAAGGAACTAGCATAACACGATAGTGACCCATAGTGGTGCACTCCTGACATGACCAACCTGACTTGATAGTGGCCCGTGACGACGCACTCCTACTTGACATGACCTGATAACTTAACTTGACCTGTCATGACACCGTGGTGGTTCTTCTTGTTGCTTGTTAAATCCACTTGTCCTGTCTTGCATCATGTCTAGGAGGGGACTCCTGAGTACCACGGTCAGGAGTACCTATTAAAATGGATTAAGGTTAATAACTAGAATAACTCAGTAGTCATGAAGAGATGACACAGCTACAGGCAATCCCGTTACCTGGGCGCTCTTGGGATCTGTAGCCTGCCGTCGTAGGGCACATTTCCAGCGCACCGTCGAGTGTTGCACCTCTAAGTCACCTAAGGGTACATTTGTCTTCTGGGCGATGTACCCCTGAATTCACCCCTAACTTTCGACCTGGGTAGCCTGGATGGTCTGCAGGGCTTGTGGCTGTGGAACAATCTCACTGCATCTTGTTAGTAATTAGGTTTGTGATAACCCTAGTTAGTTAAAGTAGTAAGCCGTAGTATCTTCTTGGCCGTGATTGATTGAATGAGGTATAACCAGTTTAGTCATGTCTTGATCCAGTACAAGCTTGCTTCCTGTCTTGATTTCTTACATTATTATCTTGCCGATAAATGGTGGAAACCAAGTTCTGTTTAGATGAAGGGTTACAACCCCGGTCCTTGTTTGGTTTACGGGTTGTAACCTGGCTATCGAATAGTCCCATGGTTATCTCGTCGTATATCATCCTGACATGTTTTTTGTAAATTCTAGTTTTAATATTAGATTTTCTTATGTTCTGATATGCTGGCTTTGTTCTTATTTCGTGGCCCCCTTGTGGCACTTGCTCTTTCTGGGGTTGACCCAGCTGGTTTTGTGTGGCCAATTTCGGAGCAGCTCCCGAGGATCTACCAAGCTTCCAGCCCAATGGTGGCGACTAGAAGGAACCCGGGCTACGAGTGGGTTTTCTATTTTGTTTCGCTCACTCTATTGTAAAACTATTCTTTTGAGGCGTTTAGCCGACGAGCACCTGTTAGCTCGATGCACTTTACTTACTGTCTGCCTACGGGCTGTAAACATGATTAACAAATCCTAGGGTTGATCATGTATGACTTAAACTGCTAGTCCTCGTATTTTGTACGACTAGCTTCATGATCAGCTGATATGTAATATTTGGGACGCCTTTTATTGTATATTTGGTGGTCAAACATCTTGTAATTATATTACTTACTTGAGATTGAGACAATAGGCTTGACCTTAAGAGACTGCTGGCTTGTAGTAAACCCTCATATTTCTAGACAGCCGTGACCATATATCGAGGTGGTTTCTATTTCAATATACGTAGCTGGCTATGTCTGCCCCCGCTCTCCAGTATTCTGGTTCTGGGG
>JANAVB010036058.1:0-48543 GCA_029216955.1 Iris pallida
AGCCATCACCCACACAAATGACATTATTACAAATTTTCTGCAATGAGAGACCAATATTTCAGCAAATATTATCCTTTTATACCAGTCAAGTGTGATTGTTCAAA
The DNA here is from genome assembly GCA_029216955.1 of Iris pallida. Classification (NCBI taxonomy): domain Eukaryota; kingdom Viridiplantae; phylum Streptophyta; class Magnoliopsida; order Asparagales; family Iridaceae; genus Iris; species Iris pallida. Next base: position 105 of record JANAVB010036058.1, read on the forward strand.
AGTCATAACTTTCTTATACGACAATTTTGCGTGCCATCGATGGAGTTTCGAAATAACTAAGAATCTAACATAACACTGTCTGCTCTTGGCATTAAAAGTGTTAACGTAACCCCAAGTGCTTACTCTGCATTAATAACCATCTTCGATCATCACACTATTCCATGACACGAGTTGGTTAACAAGGGAGGTTTTGAAGTAGCACTAGAAGCATCGTATCTTTTACCAAGTGATCATTTTTTAAATAACCATTAGTTAGAAGAAATTAAATACAATTTTAGAAACTTGAGTCTAGTTGAAAAAAGAAATTATGAGAATTCAAAGTTGTAGTCATTAGAAATTTACAAATTGTCATTTAAGGAGGTCGACTAAGGAGAGATGAGAATATTGTGTGAATCATTGACAACATGGCATCGGCCCTTTGTCCCTGTGCCACATTTCTTGCAATGGTAGATAAGGAAAAGTGGTTAATGCCATAAAAATCTAGATGGCCAATTGGTCGGTAGGTAGATTTACTGACGAAGGAACACCTTCCAAGTTAAATGACACTAGAAATAGTTTAAAGTATAGTTAATATTGATAGAATCTACTACTGGGAATTGCATACAGCTATTCCATAATAGGAATGGAATGAGTCTATATAATTTGTTTGGATAAAAAAAAAGTCCACAAGAAATATATTTGTGTTTTCGAAGTCTACGCGAATTGGGATACATGAAACTTTTATTGATCCTAAAGCTATAATTATTCTCGAGCATTTGAAGATATTTTCTAAAATTTTCAAGGGCATGGCAAGCATCATATGATGGATACAGATGATGATGGTTTAGTCGATCGAGTTAAACTTTGTTGTTGAGTTGACACTCTTGAATACGCATGGGATTGTATACATATCAAAGGAATAGAAAGCAAAGGAAAATAGAACATGCGCTTTCTCAAAGCAGTAGAGTTAATTAGTCAGACGGAGGTGTAGGTCCAAAAAAAATCAAGTGGCATACATCAACCAAAGTCAGAAAATCAAGAAATACAACTTTGAGATGAATTGCGCAGACATCAGATTGTGCAACCTTCAGATTGCGCAAGATAGACTGCGCACACTTCCAAGTGCGCAGGCTGACGTGGCAAATCACCATCATTACCTGACACAAATCAAATCTTCTGACAACTGACAGCGCGGAGAATGAGGCGACCGTTCGTTTAATCGTACAGCACGGCGCTCGAGGACAGCTGGCAGCGCAATCCATGTTGGCGCAATCTATGTTGGCACAATCTATTTCTTGCGCAATTTAAGTTGGCGCAATTCAATGTGCGCATTCTATCAGTACAAATGACAAAATACACGTGGCATTCATGCCATCAATTGCTCATTTCGTGGCAACTGTCTATGCATGATCATGTGCATTTCAATCAAATGATGCCATGTGTCTAAGACAGTTAGCCCATGATCCAGCAACTGCCTGCGCAGTCCATTGCTGCACAAACCAATTGCTGCACAATCCATCATGCGCAGTCTAGAATAACTAAAAATTAGTTATTTCTTAGAACTCTATAAATAGAGTTTCAAGTCTCCATTCAAGGGGATCAATAATCAATAATCAGAGATCAGATTATAGAGAGATCAGACTTCAAAGTTCAGAGAGTTCAGGAGTTCTTGCCCAAGTGCTGCTGCATTCTTCCGAGGCTTTTGCCTTCAACTTCCGAGGCTTTTTGCCTTCAAATCCAGAGTTGTCTTCAACTTCAGAGGCTTCGTCTTCAGAGTTCACATCGTCCAAGGAATAAAGCAATCGTCATCTAGATTGGATTCCTAAAGTTGTACCATTCCCAGAATTCAAATTGTAATCTTTTACAAAGTTTGTATCAATAAAGTTCTTTAACTTTTGTTTTTGCAAACAAAATGGCGACTCTGCTGGGGACGACTTTCTCCTCCGATGAGGAAGTGACAACTCAATGTGACGTAGCGTCTATCGGAAAGACGCAGAAGATACTGGTTGTGAAGATCAACCAGACAGCTTACGAGTCTATGATCAACTCCAAGACCACTCCTCGCACTACAACCACTGCTGCCACAAGCAATATGCGCCCAGTGTGGGTCCCAAAGACTGTTGTGCATTCTGTTAATACTGACAGCAAGTCTTCTACGCAGTCTGCCAGCAAGACTAGTGCGCAGTCCAAAGCTTCTGTCATCAAGCCGGCTGTACAATCTGTCTCTGCTACTGCTGTGCAGTCTGCTATGGCCAGTGCACAAAAGACTTTATATGCTGCCATGGCTAAGTGTAAAGCCCCTATACCTCTGGCGCAGTTGGCTGCCAATCTTTCTGCGCAAACCAACACTCCAGCAACCAGAGTGCACCCTAAGCATTCTGTGGTAAGAACTCCTGATGCGCAAACCACAGTCTCTGTGGCCAGAACCAGTGTACCATCAACCTATGTGCAAAGCATACCTGCGCAATCCAAGAGTGACAGCCTTTTGGCTAAACTCTCTTCTTCTCACAACAAAGGAAGAGATTATGTTCCTCCTCTCAAACATTCTATTGCTCCTGCGCAATCCACTGGGGGTAGTCCTTTGGCTATTCCTCATCCTCTTCAAAATAAAGGGAAAGCCCCGTTGGCCTTTTCTCAAACTTTCTTGTCCCATGACTTGGAAGACAACAGAGGGAAACGCTCTTTAACTAACCCTTCTTCACAAAACAAAGGAAAAGGCACTTTGGTCTTTTCTCAATCTTCTTCAGTTTTTACCGAAGAAGATCAATCTGAACGTGCCTCAGCACCAATCAGTACTAGAACTCTTTCAAATAAGGATTCTTCTTTCCTTTATAACAAGAGAACTTGTACTGACCAAAGAGGTATTCTGTCTACCCCGGTAACAGAATTCCAAGACCTCCCGACTCTCAAAATTTCCCATTCCAGACAGGGAAAACTGCTGGTGTCTCAAACAGAAACCCCTGGGGGTGAATTTGCTGATCTCAGAACTTATCTCAACAGACCCACTTCGGTAAAACGCAAACAGCCAATGCCGAAGATCAAACATCATCAAAAACAAATCTCTAGGGTCAAAAATCCTGACACTTATGCCAATAAAGTGAGCACTTCCCTGTATACTCAAGGGACTAAATATTTGAAGAATCAGAATCATGTTCCGAATGTTATCAAAGAACAGATCCCTCAGAGTTTTTCTCATCCTGCTGTTGTTCCCGATCTCCGAGAACATCTCAGACAAAAATAGGACAATGTCTCAACACCACCATCTCAACCATCTGATCATTATTGCAATCACAAAGTCATCATCCAATGTTGTTGTCAAACAACAAAACGATCTGTCTTCGATCGTCTGACTTTTGCTAAATCTGAATCTATGTCAGAGGAAGACGAAGTCTTGTATGCTTCTGTCAATATGACTTCCCGAGACACTGGGGGTAGAAGATGCTCTAAGCACGATAAACCTCGCAAGCCAAGCCAGCGGTATTTAGAATTACTCTAAGAATCTTCTGAAGGAGTGTTTCGACATACCCGTTCTCGAAGCCGAGATACAATCGGTCAAAGGAATCTTCCTCAAAATCCTTCAGGTTATCTTCCTACCTCTCAGTCAGGAGATGACTCTTTCTTCGACTATGATGTATGTAGAAAAAGCTCTGAACAAACAGTGTCTTCCACTGTACCAAGAGAAGTGACAGCTTATATTGTCAATGAAGATCCGGATGCTTCTTCTTCAAATCAGGAATAGGGAATCGCTGCACTTGAAGATAAGCTAAAAACCATGGCTGAAATGGTTGCTAGTATACATTCTATCATTGTGGCACAACATGCTACACCACCGATTGCACCTACTGCGAATCCGGAGATTATAGCATCTTCGGTACCTGCCAATACTGGACTGGGGGTAGTGTCCCCTCAAATGCCTCCTGTACAAGTACAAGTTCAAACTACACCTAGTCAGTCGAGAGCTGGAGGTAGTGCTTATAATGATTTTCCTCCTCCAATCGCTCTAACTCAACCTGCTCCTTCTTCGTCATCTGAAGACGCCAATGAAGCTGTCAAACTCTTGCGAACCTAGTTCGAAGCTTTCAAAGAGAAAGACAACTTGCAAAGATTGGGGATCAAGCAGCCCTATCCAGTTGAATGAAAAGAAGTTCCGTTCCCACCGAAGTACAAGATTCCAACAATCTCTTTGTTTGATGGCAGTACTTCTCCTAGTCAATTCATCAATCATTTTGAGGTAATGACCGTTCAACTCCAGCCAAATAACACTCTTCTTACCAGAGTGTTCGTCGGTTGTTTAGCCGGCGTTGCATATGACTGGTATAGAAGTTTGCCCGATGGTTGTATCACTTCTTTCTCAGGCCTCAAACAAATCTTCCTGGAACGGTTCTATGAAGGATTCAACGACATGACTATGTCGGCTCTCAACAAAATCAAACAGAAACACAATGAAACTGCTGAGAGTTTCATCGAATGGTTCCGCCGTGAAGCCTTGAAGATGCCTCCCGGAACTCCAGCTGCTGTCACTATTGATACTTGTAAGGCAAATCTTTTGCCTATCATCATATGTGCACAGGATCTACCCAGTTCCAAGATTGCCTTCATTCATTGTCAACGCCAAAGCTGCAGAAGTGAGTGCCGAAAAGTTCAAACAATTGGGGGTACAGATGTCTAACCCTGATCGAGATGAACATCAGACGTCAGGTGGTGGCAACCGCCAAAACAACCGCAATGCAAAAGAGACTTTGAACATCAATTTGAACAAGAATAAAGAATCTTTGGCTGTCAATGTGGCTCCGCCTACATCCACTCCTACTACTTCTGCACCTCCACCGAGGGAACCTCGTCTGAAAATAGAATATTCCTTTGACGAGAATGATACTGCAAGCATCTTTGAATGTTTACTCAAAAGCAACAAAATTTAGCTCCCTGACCCAAAGAAACCTGATGAAGTCGGTAAGACAGATCATCCTAAATATTGTGTCTACCACAGGTTCATTAGATATCCTACTCGAGCATGCTACGTGCTCAAAGGCAAAATTCAAGAGCTTGTCAATACTGGTGTCGTCACTCTGCAGTAAGATGAGAAGACTGTTACTGCGAATATGGTTTTAGTTCAGTTTGGTAATTTTTCTCTGCAGATGGTACAACATGGTGTCATTCCTATTCCCAAAGCTATTCTTGAGATTGAGAATCTCCCACTTCCACCAAATGAAGGTCTTGTTCACTTGTCTCTGGACAACGGTGAAATTATGTGGATTCATCCCGATCTTGCTCCAGAGTTTGAGGTGTCTTCTTCTTCCAAGAAGAAAGATCGTTCTAAAGGCAAGACGAAGATTTGCAACATGGTGTCTTTTGACCCCATAGTTGACGAAGAAATTCTATTAGGCACCAGATCAGGGAAAGCCTATTTGAAAGATCATTCTGAGGTTCAAGAGAATCCTACTTCTTCTTCTGAACCTACTCCAGTACAACTTGCCTCCTCTAAAGAAATTCCTTCTACATCCACACCAGTTGTAGTGCCTATTCCTCCCAAGCCGGTGGTTGCTGACAAAGGCAAACAACAAGTCCGCTTTGACAAACCCTTGAAGAAATCATCTCCTACAGGACTTGAAAAGCCATACAACTTTGATATATTGGCTCAACTAGCCAATACACCGGCTAGGCTATCAATATTCGAGCTCTTGCGCCTTTCCAAGGAGACTCGAGAGACTTTAAGCGAAGCCCTGATGCAGGCTGAAACTTGCTTAACTCTTCTCAAAAAGCCGGAAGCCGAACCGGTCTCTTGTCGTCATTGTCATAGTGTCCTGGAGTTGATTCCAAACATCACTTTTACTCAGGATGATATGCTGCTGGAGGATAATAGACATGATCGTCCTCTATACTATACAGGGTATGTCGATTCGATGAAAGTCGATCGTTTCTTGATAGATCTAGGGTCTGCTCTCAGCATTATGCCAAAGACGATGCTAGACGCATTAAAAATACCAGTGCATAGTCTTTCAAGTACAATCACCACTATCTTGGGATTCAACCAAGGCAGGAGTAAACCTTTGGGCAAGATCCGCCTAAAACTCCAATTAGGCAATCTTCGTACAAAGGCGACCTTTTATATCATCGACAATCATGGTTGTTCTTACAACGCCCTTCTGGGAAGACCTTTTATCCATGAACATAACATTGTTCCATCAACTCTTCATCAATGCTTTAAATATGTTGATGACAAAGGACAAGTTCACAAAGAAGTTGCAGACTTTATCCTTTCAAGGGTGTCGAAGCATATTGCAATGACGCTTGTATGTATAAAGAAGAATTTATGAAAGTGGTATTGGCCATGGATACTGAAGAAGACCAAGAAGCAGTGCCCAAAGACACTCTTATCAGACCTGTCAAAGGGCGTGTTTCTCATCCTCAGTCTTCTAAACTACTGGCTATTCACTTGCCAGTTCAGAGGCAATCTCCTGATGACGATCAAGATAAAAGGAAGCTCACCTCTTCTGAGCTACTTGTTATCGATTTACATCGTAACAAGGACAAAAAGCAGCTTACTTCTTCTGAGCCACTTGTTGTTGATTTAACTCACAACAAGGAAAAAAAGGGAGCTCACCTCCTCTGAGCCACTTGTTATTGACCTTCGTCGTAACAGGCTTCCTCCACGTTCTTCTTCTTCCCCTCTTGTAATCAATCTGACCAAGCCTGCTAAGGCTAAAGGTCCTGCTGTAAATATAGATGTACATATCAATGAAAAAGCATCTACTTTCCAGTATACTGATGTTATTTATCATACTAAATACTATTTGGATATGTTAAATAGCTTCAAATCGTTTACAATAGGAGTTGTACAATCTCTTCAAACAGAAGTTTCATGCGAACACCCAAAAGATTCATATCGTATTGTTCCTGTTCGTAAGAAAGGTGAACGTCCAATACTTTTTAGTAAAAGACCGGAACAAAAATTCAGCTATACGGATGATAGCAAAGTTAATGACACGGGACATCTTCAATTCCGTCGTTACAGTCAACAATCAAAAGACATCGTCCGAAAGATGGGCTACGACTTCAAAAGCGGCCTCAACTACGGTAAGGGAAGAAAGACTCCTCTCCGTACCGCTGTTCCACAAGGAAAGTCAGAAATGTATTACAGCAGGACCAAAAGGGGTCTCGAATATGCTTCTCCTCCGATGTTATCCCCAACAGGTTCTGAATCTGATAGCAAGAAAAGCTCTAACTCTTCTGATTCCAGGTCATAGGATTCTGACACTAGTATTGGTGAAGTCCATCGTGTGATCGTATCTTCTAATATGGTCTCTGCTGAACTTCCAAAAGGCTATGATGAGGACGTTGAAGAAAATCCTAAAATAGATCCTTGGGCTCAACAGATGGATAATCAGTGGGTACTCCGATTTGAACAAAGAGAACCTCCTACTGAAGATCAACTAGTTCAAGTTGATGTAGGAGAAAGCGAGTCACTCGTCCAATCTTTATTAGCAAGAATCTTCCGGAAGCAGATAAGCAAGAGTTGATTCTTCTTATTAAAGAATACATTGACGTCTTTGCTTGGAGTTACGAAGACATGCCAGGTTTAGATCCCAAAATTGCTACTCACAAACTGAACATTCTGCCTAATGCTAAACCAGTCAAACAGCAGCAACGGCGATTCAAGCCTGAAATGATGGACGCAATCGATGATGAAGTCAAGAAGCTTATCGCTTGTGGCTTTATTCGAGAAGAACAATATCCTGATTGGGTAGCTAATGTTGTTCCAGTCTTCAAGAAAACTGGCAAAGTTCGAGTCTGCATCGACTTTCGGGATCTTAATGAAGCATGTCCGAAAGATGAATTTCCTTTCCCTATCACGGACGTTATGATTGACAATACTTGTGGGTTCGAGCGAATATCTTTTACGGATGGATTCTCTGGATACAATCAGATCAAGATGAATCCCGAAGATGAAAAACACACATCTTTCCGTACTCCTCGGGGAGTCTATTGCTACACAGTGATGCCATTTGGTCTCAAGAACGCTGGTGCAACTTACCAACGAGCTATGAGTACCATTTTCAGAGAACATCTTCGTAAAACAGTCGAATGTTACGTTGATGATATCGCTGTTAAAAGTCGTCTGAAAGAAGATCATATCCAAGATTTAAGAACAATCTTCAATCTCATGCGTCAACATCAGCTCAAAATGAATCCCACCAAGTCATTCTTGGGTGTCTCTAGTGGTAAATTTCTCAGCTTCGTCATTACCTCTAAGGGTATACACGTGGATCCCGAGAAGATCAAAGCCATTCAAGAGATGCGTCCTCCACGCAACCTAAAAGAGCTACGAGGATTCCAAGGTCGACTTGCGTACATCAGGAGATTCATTTCGAACTTGTTTGGAAGCTGCAGACCATTCACTCAACTAATGAAGAAGGGTGTATCTTTTATTTAGACTGAAGAATGTCAACAAGCATTTGACGACATCAAACGATATCTTATGAACCCACCAGTTTTGGTGCCACCAATCTCAGGCATTCTATTCTTAATGTACGTCCGTGCTATGGATCATTCATTGGGTGCTTTACTCGCCCAAAAGAATAAATAAGGTCATAAACAAGCCATCTACTATCTCAGTCGTACTATGATTGGTGCTGAACACCGTTATAGTCCGGTTGAAAAAGAATGTCTAGCCCTTATGTTCGCCGTTCAAAAGATAAGGCATTATATCATTGGTCAAACCATTCATGTTATATCTAGAGTCAATCCTCTTCGGGTACTGATGAAGAAGCCTAGTACACTCAACTCTCGGCTTGCTACATGGGCCATTCTTCTAGCCCAATATGACATGGTATATGTTCATCAAAAATCTGTCAAAGGTCAAGCACTGGCGGATTTCTTGGCGGCTCATCCCGTATCGAAAACATCCAAGCTTTACGATGAAATTCCAGACGAGACGTTGGAAGTCAACTTGATCTCTGAAGAATTTCCAACCTGGCATTTATTCTTTGACGGAGCATCCAGAATTGGACCCAATGGTGCTATTGTAGCAGGAGTTGGAGTTGTTCTCGTTTCCCCAGAAGGATCAACTATCCAAAGAGCTTATTCTTTAGATGAATTCTGTTCCAATAATGTAGCAGAGTACAATGCTCTACTTATTGGTCTTCAATTAGCCAAGCAATTGAACATTGAACATCTCGAAGTTTATGGCGACTCTAAACTGGTTGTCAATCAAGTTAGAGGAACTTATGAAGTCCGTCATCAAGATCTGGTACCTTACTTTGAAGCAGCAATCAACATGGCTACATCGTTCAAAGCTTTCTTTATTGAATATGTACACCGAGCTTGCAATACTGAAGCAGATGCCTTAGCCAATCTTGCAGCAGTCTTAGCCGTTCTCATCAGAAGACAACAAGTGGTGGTTATCTCTAATCGAAAATTGTTTTGTGTTGAAAACAATCGTAGCATCGAGTTCAGTAATTTTGCTAAAATTAATGTTATCAATGAAGATTGGAGAACTCCTTTTATCGACTTCGTGGTTCACGACATACTTCTCGAAGATCCTAAGGAGGCTACAAGTATTCGACGATGATCTTTACGGTTCTACTACAACCAAACCACTAAGACTCTCTATCGACAGACTTATGATGGTCTTCTTCTACGCTGTCTAGCTGGTGATGAAGCAAAACAGGTATTACGTAAAGCTCACAACGGTGTCTGCGGAGCACATCAACCTGGTCCTAAGCTACAGGATCGTATTCGAAGAATGGGTTACTATTGGCCCTCTATGGTATCAGATGCCATCGAATATGTAAGGAAATGTCGAGCTTGTCAAATCCATGCAGATTTTATTCATCAACCTTCAGAATTTCTACATCCGACAGCCGCTTCCTGGCCTTTCGAAGCTTGGGGCATGGATGTCATAGGTCCTATTAATCCTCCTTCTTCTAGAGGACATCGGTTCATTCTAGCAATAACAGACTACTTCTCTAAGTGGGCTGAAGCTATACCCTTGGCTGAAGTCAAGACCAGTAGTGTCATCAACTTCGTCAAACACCATGTCATTTATCGATTTGGTGTCCCTCGACGAATTATCCATGACAACATACCGCAATTCATCAGCCAGAAATTCACCAGATTTTATGATGATCACAGGATTGACAATGTCGCCTCGACTGCCTACAATCCTGCTGCTAATGGTTTAGCTAAAGCCTTCAACAAAACTATTATCAAGCTTCTCAAAAAGTTTGTATCCACTAACAAACGGAATTGGAGTGAAAAGCTTGGCGAGTGTCTATGGGCCTACCGAACTACGGTCCGCAACCCTACAGGTTTTACACCTTTCTCTTTGGTATATGGCTGTGAAGCTGTTCTTCCTTTAGAACTCCAAATTCCTTCTTTAAGGATTGCCATTGCTAACGAGCTCACTACAGAGAACAATGATCTTCTTCGACTTCAAGAATTGGAGGCACTTGATGAGAAGCGATTAATGGCTCAACAACATATTGAGTTATACCAAGCTCGCATTTCTAGGACTTTCAACCGTAAAGTGAAGGTCAGAGCCTTTCAGCAAGGAGAACTTGTTTTAACAGTCAGATGTCCTATGACTATGACTCATTTGAGCAAAGGCAAATTCGACGCAAAGTGGGAAGGTCCCTACGTTATAAGCAAAGTCTTCTCAAATGGAGCTTATCAACTCTCAGAATTGGATGGACGAATTGCAATGATGCCTATCAATGGCAAATTCCTTAAAAAGTACTATGTATAAATGTAAATAATTGTAAATCATCAGACAAGTTCATAAATAAAATTTTATTTCATCATGAATGATAGTACATGATATTAAGGAAGGTCACTATCATCCTTCTCTACATTTGGACGTGGACCACTGCCGTCCTTTTCAAAAACACGGTCAGCAAAAGAACCGAGAACCTCCTTGCTGGAACCCACTAGGAATTTGCAAGCGGCCATCCTCATGGCTTCCTCCTCTTCGGTCCTTCCTGGTTCAAGCAGAAAGTCCAAGATGTCGCGCGGTAGCTTAGGTGCAGACGAACCTTCGCCTACTTTTGCCTCCTTTGATTGAACTGGATCGACAGGACGTTCCTCAACGCCTTCTTCAACCTTCGGGACGAGTTCAGTCTTCTTGAGTGCATCTCCAGACGACATTTTTATGTTGGAAAAGTGGAAGTGTTCCTTTCTGTTAAAATTCTGTTCTATTTATAGGCAGAGATTCTCCAAATGATGAAGCAACACATTCATCTGACGGTTCATTCGTTCATTATCTCCTGACGGTTCATCCGTTCATTTAATTCACTTGACGGTTCGTCTGTTCATTACATTTATCCGATGGTTCACCCATTCACATTCATCCGACGGTTTATCCGTTTATTATCTTCCGACGGTTCGCCCGTTCATTCATCATCACTTGACGGTTCATTCGTTCGTTATTATCCATTTTCTTATATCCACATCAGCAATTTATCGTTTCGATTAAGTTGTCAATTAAGATAATAATATTCAGTATATTCTGCCACGTCCATATTACCTCTGAGCAGATATAATGAATATAATTATTTTCTACAAAATCATCAAGAAATATATCATGTCTTGTACCTCTGAATATATTTTCTATCTCTATTATTTATATCTGAACAAGATATGCAACAAATAATGGAGCCACAGCAAAAATGTCTTTTATTTAATTATAGACATTACAAAAACACATATACTTCAAAAAGACATAAAGATACAAAATGTTCCACTAAGCTGGAGGTATTATCAGATTGTCAATCTGCTGCTTGAGAGTCTGCAGCCGTTCTTCACGAGTGGACATCACCCTCCTTCTGGCTTCCTCCATCCCAGTTTCCTAATTAAAAGCAGGCATGGTCACCATTCGGCGGGTAATCTCAGCATTATGAGCTTCTACGTACTCATCCCTCTCCTGAATCAGAGCATTAAATTGTTGAGTTGCAAGTTGATGATCAGCAACTTCCTCTTCTAACTCTTTCTGAAGACGAGCAATCGCTGCTCTTAGCTCAGCAGCTCTCCGTTCTTTTCTATTAGCCATCAAGGTTAGTGATTCCAGCTTGGAGTTATACTCAGCAGATTTTGCAGAGAAAGCTTCCAAAAGGTTCTGAAGATTAACCCTTTCAATATCAGCTGCTTGAGCCAGTTGCTCGAATTCTGCTTGTACTAGAGATTCTACGTCTCCTTGGTTGAGCTCTTTATAGCTTTTGATAGAAATCTCTAATTCATTCAAAATATGATCCAGGAGAGTGGCTTGAGCCTCATCACCCTGTTCCCGGATAGCTCTTATTAAGAGAGAGGTTGGACCCCTAACCATGAAAAAATCAGTGCCCTCTTTCTCCATTATTCTTTTTACTAGAGGCCCCAAAGATTCAAAGAAGCATCTAGTAAAAGATTGGATCACAAGATTATTAGTGGCTATAGCACCAGGAGTTGCAGCCACTCCTGTTGATGATGAGGCCATGGGACGTTCAATCTCTTGCGTCTGGATAGCAGGTTCTTTGAACAAGGGAGCCAAAGTGGAGCTAGTTGCTCCTCCTGGTTGTTCTTCTGCAAAAAGTAAAGATTGTCATTTTGCCTGTTGATCGCTATTATTCAAGAAGATTAAAGATGTAAATTATCTTACCTTGATTGAATTCAACAATGAGCCTATCATTTGCTGGAGTAGATTCTGGCCGAGCAGAAGTAGCTTCAGCTATGACAGCTTGACTACTGCCCGCTTCAGAACCACAGGATAAATGATGACTGCTACTAACAACCACCGTCGTTATAGGCACTATGTCCGTGCACGTCGGAGGTGCTAGAGGAGTCTCAAGATCTGTAGGAAATACAAATAAAGACGTTAGCTATCAATTCATTCAAGAAGAGATTGCTAATCTCATTTTATACCTTGAGGATCATTGGCAGGAGTTTCTTCCGAGGGTTCTTCATTTATTGCTTTTTCTGGAGATACTGTTATCTCAACATCCTTTTCAGGATTTAAGGTATCAACAGCATTCTCTGGAACCTCAACATCCTTTTTAGGATTTAAGGTATCAGCAACATTTTCTGGAACCTCAATATCCTCTTCAGGATTTAATAAATCATTAACAGCATTAGGAGATGTGTGTACTTCATCATCTTTTTCAAGATCTTGCATGTATTCATCAATATTCTCAGACGAAGAGCTCTCTTCATCTTCGTCTTCTTCTGGTGCATTCCCACTGGTAGTTGCGGCTTGGTCACCATAGTCATCCAGAGGGCTATAGCTGCAATCTTCTAGAGCCGCAATTACTTCGCGATCTTCCTCTTCGCGAAGGGTTCTAGGAGTAGGCGGAAGTTCAATCATCTCTGCAGCAGGTAAAAGAGAGTGTACAATATTCTGCTCTTCCTCCACTTCCTCCATAGTACTTCCTCTGGGCTCTTCGGCCTAAGTTCTCGGAGCAAGATCTTTCCTTTGCTCGATCTCCTCTCTATGTTCGGGACTAGGAGTTTTATTCCTAGGTTCTGAAATAGGAGTGGGAGATGGCAAGGTTAATCCAGCCCCAGCATCCATTACTATTGAAAACGGAGCTCGATTCCTTCTATGGGCCAGCTTCTTTCTTTTCAGTGGCCTCTCAGGGCTCTCTATATTTATAGTCTCAACTTGTTTCTGGATAGAGGTTGGTGTAGTAGCCTCTTCTTGCTGAGTTGACTCGGCCAGTTGCCGAGACTGAGATCGAGTGGTGATCTTTTTAGAAGAATAATCTAAGATCAATTTCTTCTTTGCTGCTGGAGCAGGAGGTTTCTCTCTTCTCCTCATTTTTGCTGGAGATTTGCCCACCTTCAAAGTGATACGTAGTGGCGCATTAACTTCTTGAGGGAACATAACATCCCTTGAGGCTTCCAAAGGTGCATCTTCTGGCTTATGTACCTCATCATTTCCTATGAGTGACATGATAACTCCTCCTCTCTTCAATCTTGTTGAAGATACGAAGCTATCCGTGAGGTTAAAATTCTCAGCAAAGGTATTTGAAGATGTATAAAAAACTGAGTATGTAAACAGCATCCGAGGGCCATGATTGCTGTTTACAGGCATCGAGAACGTCGATTTCGTATCTCGAGCATTATAGTAAGCCCAGGACCGGGCCCCATCTATCAAATAACCCTTTCCCTGAAGATATGTAATAGCATTCCCCACATGGAATTGGTCATAGTCGAACTGTCGAGCGAATCGACTGGGGAGATATGGCTCTAAATAACATTCATCTTCGAACCGGCATACCAAATGAGACGGTCGAATTGTTTTCAACCATTCAAAAGCTGCACGGCTCAGAGGATGCATCTGCGAGTCAATCATATTTGTTCGCATTTGTTCGTAACTAGCAGGAGGAGGGGTACAATAAAAGTTCCATCCTTTGCTCAGATTTAGAGCATATCTACAGTCTCTTAGAGCAGTGAATTTCCACTTACCATTGGAGTATCTCCGTATAAAGCTGCCATCAACCGGTCCCATGCTGGGGTCCATCAAAGTGGGATGGTGAAGGAGCAACCACCCAAATAGATATGTATATAGTAATTCCAGCCGAGGAAATTCTTTTTCACCCTAGGATTTCAGTATCAGATCGACGTATAGACGAAGACCAGCATTCAGCTTACAAGTCATGGCTGACAGAAGATCCATCTTATAGCCGAAGACTAATCTAACGGCCGCAAAAAGAACACCGCGGTGGAAGCGGTCTACAGCACTGGATCCCGGAACTACAAACCGACGGAGCCAATGTGTCAGAAACCCTGCTAATTGGGCTTCTTTTGCCATTTGTCTATATCCTACTCTCAAATAACTTTCGAGAGCATCTCCTATCTTCAAAGGAGGGCATTGATAATCATCCTTCATTGCTTTATCAAAATTGCCACTTTCTTCCATCAACTTCATCACTTCTGTGTTGCTCAATGGTTTAAAGGAATCAGGATAATATCTATCGTGTTCCTTAGTCTTCGGTTCTTGAATGTGGTTAAGGAACAGATAAGGTAGCCATTTCGAGGAATAGCAAGTGTTTGATGTAGCACTCATATAGAACAGAGAACAGATCTTATAATATAGCAGTTCCTCAAAGACTGCTACCATTTCTGCATTTTCTTTCCGGAGTTTGTCCATCTCATCATTGGTTGGAACAAATTCTTCGTAAGGGGCATCTCCCATTGGCAAAAAAGAGATGTACTTCATCTCATGGAGTGCAAACCCGATTTCTTCGCCGGGAGTCGTAAAGGTCTCTGTTCTGTAATTATACCTCTCTGTTAAAGCCAAGAACAGGTAAGGGTTCGGAGCAAAACCATAGACAGTGGCATGCACTGCTTGGTACAAGTTGATTTGCTGCAATTCGCCTTCAAACTTGGTCAGAATCCAATTTGCTATGCAGCTCCATCTTTTAAAATCTGGATTCACCAATCCAGTTAGTCTGATATCTTGCTCCAGATATCTTCCTTCGACTTTCGCAAATTCATTTGCGAAAATTGGGGTCCTGACGGGCATTAACAATGAAGAATTCTCCGACGGAATACAACCGGGTTTCAGTCCTCTCAGCAAAACACTGTACCGTTCAGAAGAACTGTAGAATATATCTTTCTTGTTCGGACCCTTCTTCACAAAAATTCTTCCCGGACGGGCATCTTGGAACGGAGTAAGGTTCCATTCCATCTTCCTCGGATAACTCGCATGAGCATACCGGGATAATGGGAGGCAGCGTGGAACATTTGGTATCGAAAAAGATCTATCCGTCTGATAGACAATTCTTTCTTCCATCCTCGGTCTTGGTTGAGAACTTTTCTCAAAAGCTTCACCAAATAAGAATAATGGTTTCTTGTGTATAATAGCATCTGCCGTTTCCAGAGGTTGTCCGTTCATTAAACATTGCAGTGTTTCATTGTCTTGGGATATCAAAATGGCCTGACGGGAGGTCGGCAGATCATACTGAGGATAGTGCACATGTAACAAGTCCCCTTTATATTTTGATTCTGAAAGGGTCCCCACAAAGTTCTCATATTCTGGGTCTTCTCTGGTATTAACTGCATCAGACAGAGAGAACAAAAATTTTCAGTATAAGTCAAAGTCAAAGATTCAGTTTGCACAAAAATTAGATTGCGCAAAATCAAATTGCGCAAACATCAGATTGCGCAAAATAATCAGATTGCGCAAACAAATAAACATCAGTTTGCGCTGACAGACTCGCGCAAATCAGCAAGTTGTGCTGACTTTTATCAGCGTAATTCAACCAATTGCGCAAAGAGTCGTTCTTCATAAAAATGAAGGGTGGACTGATTTGTGCAACCAGAACCCTAAAAAGGGTGGCACAGTATGATCCTATCTCTAAAAAGAGATAGATTCTGAAGGGAACAGTGAAATCAAAACTCTAAAAAGAGTTTTTGATTGGGTTTTTCTACCTATCATTGCTGGATGAGCGGTTTCATGGCGCGAAGCTCGTCGCGCAGCCCTAGTTGATGATTCAGCGGGGGCCTTGCCCTTAGCGGTAGCAGAGGATCGTCGGGGAGCCATTGCGATCGTCGAAGAGGAAAGAAAGGAAGAGCTCAAAAGTTTTTTTTCTCTCAAGTGCACGAAGAAAGCAAGTAAAGAACACTTCGAATGAATTTGAAGAACTATTTATAGTTTTTTAAGTCGAAACGGCCGCCTTAGATTGCGCCTAAAAATGGGCTAAACCCTCAGATTGTGCAGACAGCTCATTATGTGCGCAAATTGGTTTCATATTCAAAATTCAAAATATTTTGAAATTTTGAATAAGTTCAACTTTCGAAAACTTTGAAGGGGGTCTTGTAGGTCCTAAAAAATCAAGTGGCATACATCAAACAAAGTCAAAAAATCAAGAAATACAACTTTGAGATGAATTGCGCAAACATCATATTGCACAACCTTCAGATTGTGCAAGATAGACTACGCACACTTCCAAGCGCGCACGCTGACGTGGCAAATCACCATCATTACCTGACACAAATCAAATCTTCTGACAACTGACAGCGCGGAGAACGAGGCGACCGTTCGTTTAATCGTGCAGCACGGCGCTCGAGGACAGCTGGCAGCGCAATCCATGTTGGCGCAATCTATGTTGGCGCAATCCATTTCCTGCGCAATTTAAGTTGGCGTAATCCAAAGCCTGCGCAATTCAATGTGCACGTTCTATCAGTGCAAATGACAAAATACACGTGGCATTCATGCCATCAATTGCTCATTTCGTGGCAACTGTCTATGCATGATCATGCGCATTTCAATCAAATGATGCCATGTGTCCAAGACAGTTAGCCCATGATCCAACAACTGTCTGTGCAGTCCATTGCTGCGCAAACCAATTGCTGCGCAATCCATCATGCGCAGTCCAGAATGACTAAAAGTTAGTTATTTCTCAGAAATCTATAAATAGAGTTTCAAGTCTCTATTCAAGGGGATCAATAATCAATAATCAGAGATCAGATTATAGAGAGATCAGACTTCAAAGTTCAGAGAGTTCAGGAGTTCTTGCCCAAGTGTTGCTGCATTCTTTCGAGGCTTTTGCCTTCAACTTCCGAGGCTTTTTGCCTTCAAATCCAGAGTTGTCTTCAACTTCAGAGGCTTCGTCTTCAGAGTTCACATCGTCCAAGGGATAAAGCAATCGTCATCTAGATTGGATTCCTAAAGTTGTTCCATTCCCAGAATTTAAATTGTAATCTTTTACAAATTTTGTATCAATAAAGTTCTTCAACTTTTGTTTTTGCAAACAAAATGACGACTCTGCTGGGTAGCCCTAGACACGTGTCTAGATTGGTGTCCGTATCGGACACGTGTCTATGTGTTATTAAGGTGTTTGATGAAATCGTCATCTAGATTGGTGTCCGTATCGGACACGTGTCTATGTGTCATTAAGGTGTTTGATGAAATACTTGAGTGAATTCAATATTGTTTATTTTTAAAACAAATTATATTTTTGGGTAGCCCTAGACATGTAGGACACAAAACCCTAGGACTGAGCACGATTTAGGCCCGTGTCCGTGTCCAAATTGGACACGAACACGCTGTACACTACACTGTGCACTGTCCTGCTCACTGACACCTCGTGTGTACTGTACACGACACGTGGACACGAGCCACTTGACACAGACCTATAGAAGCATGGAATTTTACGACCAGAAATCCTATACGTCAAACACTACATGCGCCAGGAAGCTCAGACAAAATATTTGACACAGCAAAACAAAAGTATAGACATTGAAAGAGGATTTTTATTTGCATATAAAAGTCTATTACATGTCTAAAAAAGGTTGTACAAAGGAGAACTTCTTCAAAAAGAAAAGACCCTAAGTCTACAGCCAGGCGCAGCAGTCGTCATGCGCTCTTGAACAGGCACATCTCACCATGCGCTCTCAGTCAGGCGCATCCCACCATACGCGCTTAGCCGGGCGCATCCTTTCAGCAGCTCAGTTATGTGCATCCTCAATTATGTGCATCCCTTCAGCACCTCAGTTATGTACATCCCTTCAGCAGCTCAGTTATGTGCCACCCTTCCAGCTAGGCGCATTATGAAGTGTCAGCATATGCACCATCCAATGGTTCGACTAATGAAGCATTTATTGAGAAGAACGAGGGTGGCAATCAACCCTCTAGCTGGAGGAAGAGCTCCCCAAACCGAGGAAGAGAAGAGCACCGTAAATCAACCTGTGGCCAGGGGAGGCTTCAAAAGAGCCTCCAAAGACCAAGGAAGACCGCAATCGAAACCGCAGCTAAAGGAGCAGCTTTTAACACAACCAAAATGGGCAACACCTACTCTGACAGAAGAAAGAGCTTCCAAAGCCGCACCACCGCAATTCCGATCTGCAGCTCTTCCAGTATAACGGAGACGAGGCTCGGGCATCCCGATCTTTGGATGCAACAGGCACCTTCCGCCTGCCTCAGAAGCACTCGACTCTGACTTTTGGATGTAACAGTCACCTTCAAGTGCATCAATGAAGACATTGCGTCGCATCTTCACCCTCGGGAGCATCTCGTCAACAGAATGTGCTCGAGCAAACAAATTCACTTCGGGAGGACGTTAGAGAACGAGAAGCAAACTCTCTCCATGCTACTATTTATAGGCTGGGCAAATCAAACCCATGTGCCAAGTGGCTGGCTCTCCGAATCCCGTACAATGAATTTGTATTTAATGGTGATGAACCTGACGCTTCAAATTCAGCCAAACCAAAAATGGCTATTTAAAGCACTCGAAGAACGTAACAGTCGCACCAATAAAGACGTGTCAAGCGGAGCGGATGTGCCGGTCAGTCCGCGCATCAACCAGACGTGCCCCACAACACCAACCATTTCACAAGCATGCGCCCCCATACGGCCCCATGCGCCTAGTGGAACGTCGATCGATGCGCCCACTCAACAGTCCATCACCAGTCAAAAATATTAAATACTGAAACCTGACAGAGTTGGCAGCACGTCCCTCGAGGATGAACAGTTGACAGCTTTTTTAGAAAACGAAGCATCGCCGACATCAGCATCATCATTACTTTCCTTCGACGTTTATATCCACGTGGCCGCCCAACCATCTTGCATGCGTCTCCGCAGCCATGTGCCCAAAGCTCTGCATGCGCCTCAAAAGTCATGCACCTCAGACTTTTCTCTGATCCCTAAAGACAGAAGTAAAGTCACTACTGAAGCTCTGCATGCGCCTCAAAAAGCCATGCGCCTCAGACTTTTCCCTGATCCCTAAAGACAGAAGTAAAGTCACTACTGAAGCCTCGCATGCGCCTCAAAAGCCATACGCCCCGAATGGTTCGTGACTCCCAAAGGTTACGAGCCAAAGTCTCCTCATGCGCCCAATCCCAGGCGCATCCTACCAGATCATTCTCTACCAAATCCGAGATCTTCGAGCCATAGGCCTACGACACGTGTCCTTTGACTCGATTCACCCAAGATCTCAGCAACAGAAAGATTCTTCCCCCTGCTAAGTACCAGCCCACAATAGTAGCATGAAGAATTCAACTCCTCAATCAGGGCATATCGTCCATGCGCCTCCATCAGCAATCACCATGTGGCGTCCCCGCGTCCAGGCACATCCTATATATGCACGCATGAGCAGCCAGCCTGTAGACTATAAATAGAAGGATCATTTCCTTCTTCTACACACGAACATACATAGACAAACAGAGATATCGCACAACCACCGAGGCAGATACAGACACTCAACGTCTTCTTCCTCTCCGTAAGCTCAGCACCCAGAGCAACTCAGACCTTCAGAGAACCGATAACCGTCGTCAGATCGTCAACGGAGTCAATGTATTACCACTCGCTCCATCGGCACAAGGGACCCAGATAAACAAAAGTGTACTCCTAGAACTACGTCTAAGTCCTACATTGTAACACTGTTCTGTTTGTATTGAAATTACATCAAAAGATTTTAATGGCAAACAAGTTGGCGACTCTGCTGGGGACCTCTTTCTCCTCCACCAAGAAAGCTGTGTCACAATCCGACGACGTGAAGGTGGGCTCCTTCCACAAGATGCTGGTCGTACGCCTCAATCAACAGGCGTATGAGGAGTTCATTTCTGAAGGCAGTACGAGTCCTTCGAAGCGGCTGCCGAAGCCGAAGAAGACTCGCCAAATCTGGGTGCACAAGGTCGACGCCTCTGGCACCACCACCGAAGGGGATGTGCCGATCCAGCCTTCCATTCCTGCTGACGTCCTCAGCAACCAAGATGCACCCACCGGTGCAGCGCATCTCCCGGGGAAATGTGCGGCTGACTACATTCCCCAGCCATGTCCCTCTCAGGCGAGGAAGAGGTATCGACGGAGCAGGGGCGCAGCTAATGCCCCGCGTATCACCTCCGATGAGCCACAGAAGGACTCTGTCTTTGACAGACTCACTCGTTGTAGTGGCAAGGAGAATTCGGATTCTGAGTACTACGTGCCCCAGCAGGCTAGTACAAAGAAGTCCAAGGGAGCACGGGCCATGCGCCCCAAACGTGCTATGCCAGCAGCAAGCCAGAAGCATGCGCTCACAATCATACGCGCTGCTGATGGTAAGCTGTATAAGGTCGACTCATGTGCTTCTGCGCCAGAAATGAGCCGACCTTCAAAGTCCTTGTCTCACTTGGGCGCATCTGTTGCGTTCGCAACCAAGTCGAGCGAGGCAAACCCAGTGGTCTTGAACTCCCGTGCCTCCTCTGGTTGTGCGTCTGAGGTTCGTTCAAGTCACTTTAAATGTTGTTCCCCCACTACTGATCTGAGCGCCTGTTTGGTGTTGGATCAGGGGGCACAACATTCACTTGACCACCCGGGCGCTTGGCATTGCCATGCGCCTGAAGGGGGTACGAAGGTGGCACTCTCCTCCAACAATCTACGTAACGTGATCACTCACAAACGCCAATCAGAAGAGTCGAATGACAAGCACGATGTGCCCCTTACAGGACACACTTGTGCCATAGTCACCATCAACTGCTATTACAAGGCAGCAGTCCTACCAAGACAGTCGGTGTTCCAGCGGCTGTAATCATCGACACCCCTCCGACATTGCCTCGGAAAGAAGGTGTCAACAAAGGAGGAGCCAGAACTAAAGGTTGCTTCATGCAATATAATCTCTAACTCCTCGTCGGTCCGAAAGGCGACTGGCAATTCCTCGTCCTCGTCCAAGAGCCAGCCGAGGAAAACCAAGACAACTGTCTCGACCTCCGGAGTGTTCGAAGGCATTCGGGGGAGGAAGAAGATCTTGGAGGAAGCTGGGGGTAGTCAAGCCCTTGTTGATCCTCCTTCCGAAAATGAAGGTGTCCTCCAAAGCACGGCTGGGGTGGATCTTCATCCCCGAGGCGAAGTCAGCCTCCCGGATGTAGCTGGGGGTCGTCTAGCCCCTGTGGATCTGCATCTCGAAGATGAAGAAGTCCTTCAAGACAGGACTGGGGGTAATCGGGCCCTTACGGATACTTCTTCCGAAGGCGTGGGTGTCCTCCAAAACATAGCCGGGGGTAGTCTAGCCCCTGCGGATCCGAGTCTCGAAGACGAAGAAGTCATTCGAAACATAGCTGGGGTTAGCCAATACGAAGCTCCGAGAATAACAACTCCTCTACAGGAGAGTGAGGCCGAAAGCAAAGCCTCAACCGAGCCATCCGACTCCAGCCGTGTCATGATAGTCTACATGACTGGGGGTGACACCGAGTCAGATGCGCCACCAGCAGACCTCGTCCAGCGCATGGATACCCTGGAGGAGGACTCAAAACCCTCTCTGCCTTCATGCAAATACTGACTCAAGCAGTGTTTGAGATACGGTCGGCTTTGGCCAGGGCACCTTCAATCGGTCCCGGCCCAGGGGCCAATGGAGAATCAAGTGTATCCCTTCAATGGATATCCTTGGATATGGATTGCCGTGAAGCACCTCGGACATCGGAGCCCTCAAATGCTCAACTCCAGGTGGTATCACCTTCCCCGACTCCCAGCTCCATGGAAGACGGGGTCGAGATGATCAGGGACTTGCGCGAGCGCTTTGAGTCCAAGAATAGACAAGAGGAGCGCCAAAAGATGGGGATCCCCCAACCTTATCCCCTCGAATGGAACAAAGTGGTTTATCCTCCTAAATATAAACCACAAACATTGATGCCATATGACGGGAAGGACTCTCCGCGTCGCTATCTGACGTACTTTCAGTCCCAAACGGGACATCTTCCGAAGGAGGACGCGCTACTCACCAGCATATTTGTCGGGGCACTGAAAGGAGTGGCGTACGACTGGTACTGCAGCCTCTCCAACAATTCCATATCTTTCTTCGACGACTTGACGTGCCTTTTCCTCGACCGTTTCTACGACGGCGGGAAGGACATAACAATGGCGTCCCTCATAGAGATACGCCAGAAGGAGAAAGAAACAGTTCGAATATTCATCGAACACTTTCGACAGGCCTGCTTTCGACTGCCCCCGGGCATGCCAGAACATGCACTCCTCTCCTCCTACAGCATGAACATGCTGTCGGCAGTCAAACTCTGGCTCAACTCTACTCCCCCTCCCGACTGGAGTTCCTTAATCATCGAAGCTGAAGCAGCAGAAAAGAAGGCGTCCAATGCTCGCCTTCTGGGAGTTAGTTTCCCTGCCTTTGAGGACAAGGGGAAATGGCCTACAGCCAACAACCCCGGACGAGAGACGAAGGAGAAATAGGCATTGACTGTCAATGCCTCAAAAGGTGCATCAGCGCCTACTCAGAAGCCTCCACTTGCACCAAGGCCAAAGGAGGTGTATTCTTTCAACGATGGAGACACCTTGTAACTCTTTGAGATACTGAAGCAGGGTGACAAGATCAAACTGCCGGACCCGAAGCATCCCGACAAGGTTGGGAAAGTGGATAATCCGAGGTATTATCACTACCATCGGTTTGTCGGACACCCAACCAAGGACTGCTACATCCTCAAAAACTATATCCAGCGCATGATCAATACGAATGTTATCTCCGTCGACTATAAGGAGAAGACGGTTTCGGCCAACGTGGTGTCACTCCAATTTGGCACATTGCCGCAAACTACAACAGAAGATGGCGTCGTCCCCATCCCTAAGGCGACAATGGAGGTGGTTAACTTACCACCTACTCGTGACAACGTGAGTGGACTCATCCCACTCACCACATCTCGGGGAGAGATCTTATGGGTTCACCCTGATCTTGTCTCCGAGGTTACTCAACTGGAGGTACGCCCTGCCTCCAAATCCGGCAGGAAGATCAAATCTTGTCGCATGGTCTCTTCCTCTGCGGAAGAGGCACTTCTTGTACAGACACGTTCACAACAGAATGCCCAATCCGACGAAGCTGCTGTCCAGGTGGTGCCTCCTTGTACCGTCCCTGCTGCCCAGGAAGAGGGCCCATCTAAGCCCCCAGCAGCCAATAAGCAGAAGCATGTAGAGGCTCATTTTGATAGGCCTCTGCGAAAGGAGAATGCTTCGGGGCTAGCCAAGCTCCACAACTTCAACATACTGGCACAACTTGCCAGTACTCCTGCCCGTCTTTCTCTGTTTGAGCTCCTTCGTCTTTCCAAGGATACTCGCGAAGCTCTCTGTGAAGCCCTGAAGGATGCTGAGTCCTTCATCAGTCAGGTCAAGCAGCCTGAAGATCTCCCAACTACATGTGTACACTGTCATTGTGCGGATGAGGTTATCCCCAATATAACCTTCACCCAACAAGACATGCTTCTTAAGCACAACCGACACAACAGGCCGCTGTATTATACAGGGTATATCGGTTCTGTCAAGGTGAAGCGGATTCAGATCGATCCGGGATCTTCCCTCAGCATCATTCCGAAGACGCTGCTCTCAACACTGGGGATCCCAATGTACCGATTGGCGCCTTCTAACACAACAATCAGTGGCTTCAATACTAGCAAAAGTGAGCCACTGGACAAGATACGACTAAAGTGCCTTATCGGTAACCTCAGAACCGAGGTGACTTGTTATGTCGTGGACGCCGACGTCAACTACAACCTCTTGTTGGGTTGTCCATGGCTGCATGAGTACATGGTGGTGCCATCCACACTCCACCAATATACGAAGTACGTGTCCACCAACGACGTCATCCGGATAGAGTTCGCAGATATTGACCCTTTCAAAGGGGTTAAAGCCTACTTCACTGATTCCACCTTGT
The DNA here is from genome assembly GCA_029216955.1 of Iris pallida. Taxonomy (NCBI): domain Eukaryota; kingdom Viridiplantae; phylum Streptophyta; class Magnoliopsida; order Asparagales; family Iridaceae; genus Iris; species Iris pallida. Next base: position 24,677 of record JANAVB010036058.1, read on the forward strand.
ACAAGTCACCTTACAAGGAGGAAGCCACTGATGCTGACGATGAAGCAGAAATGGCAGCAGAGCCGGACATGGAGCCTGAGATGACTCCCGATGCTCCTTTGAAGATCCGGCTCAAAGGCAAACCGCCTCAGAAGTTGCCTCCCATGAACATCAAGCTACCTGGAAAAGCACCAACTGCTCCAGGTAGAACACCTACTGAAGCTCCCTTGAAGATACGGCTCAAGGGAAAGCCGCCTCAAACATCGGCTCCCCTTGTGGCAAAACTACAGGGGAAGGCACCAATTACTGAAGGCACAGTTGAGGCACCCCTGAAGGTGCGTCTTAAGGGCAAGACGCCATCTTAAGGGCAAGCTGCCGCAACCATCTGTCTCATCCAAGTTGCCGGAGAAGGCCCACATAGCCCTCTCGGACCCCAGAATCAAAGCTGTGGTGGACTCTCCCGATCCAATCCCAGTACTCACAGATGAAGAGCTAGGAGAATATATCTCTGCTGATGTAGATGCACCCTCTCTGGACAATGTAATCCCGTGGGATAAAATCTCGTGTTTCATCAATAATAGAGTGTCTTTTAATTATTCTAGTCTTCCATATTGGAATACCATGTATACATTAGATAACGCTCTACGGTCGTTGCAAACACAAATAACGACTGTCCATCATGTAAATCGAGTAGTCCCGTCCCAAGAGGTCTATTTTGTAGTCCCGCCACAGAATCGAGACGAAGAATCCATCATCTTCGACAAAGTTGAGCGTCATCAAGACCTCCCGCCACTCGAACTAGAACCAGATACCGACAGAATACAAGTCTATCGGTACACGAACAAGGCAAAGTACCTCATCCAAAAGATGGGTTACGACCTAAAAAGCAACAAAGGCCTGAACTACGGCAAGGGTCGACGTCTTCCTCTCCGGCTTCCAACACCTAAAAGAAAGCCGCAGGATTACTATCATCGAACTCGACGGGGGGTAGGCTATGTCACGTCACCGTCAACTCCAGAGAGTTCGGAGGCAGAAGAAGTAGAACATTCTCACTCGTCCGAAGAATCAACTTGGGATTCTGATACCAGTATTGGCTCAGTCTTCAAGAGAGTGCTATCAGCCAACATGACATCTGCACAATCTCAAGAAGATGAAAGCGAAGACCAAACACCAGAATTCTTCGAAGAAGAACCCTGGGCTCAACGCCTAGGAGAACAGTGGGAGTCTCATTTTGAATTACGCGAACCCCCTACCGAAGATGAGGTCGAGCAGATCGACCTTGGGGACTGATCTTCTTCCAAACCCATCTTCATCAGCAAAAGCCTAGAAGGAGAAGACCGGGAATCTTTAATCCAGCTGGCTAAAGAGTATATCGATGTCTTCGCCTGGAGCTACGAAGATATGCCGGGACTTGATCCCAGATCGCGATGCATAGGCTTAACAACTTACCTGATGCCAAGCCTATCAAACAACAACAGCGACGCTTTCGTCCTGACATCATGAACGCCATCAATCAGGAGGTGGACAAACTCTTGACCAGCAGATTTATTCGTGAAGAACAACACCCGGATTGGGTGGCCAACGTTGTCCCTGTCACCAAGAAGAATGGGAAGATACGAGTCTGCATCGACTTCAGGGATCTCAACTCCGCTTGCCCGAAGGACGAGTTCCCGCTTCCAATCACCGATGTGATGATCGACAACACATGTGGCTTCGAATGCATGTCTTTCATGGACGGGTATTCGGGCTACAACTAGATCAAGATGTTCTCCGATGACGTAAAACACACGTCATTCAGGACTCCAAAGGGTATTTTCTGCTACACAGTAATGCCCTTCGGCTTGAAGAACGCTGGTGCCACATACCAACGAGCTATGAGCACCATTTTCCGTCAGCATCTTCGCAAGACAGTCGAAAGCTATATTGATGACATCGCAGTCAAAAGCCGTCTCAAAGGTGATCACCTACAAGACTTGAAGATAGTCTTCGATCTCATGCGAGCGCATCAACTCAAGATGAATCCCGCTAAATCCTTTCTAGGGGTTTCTAGCGAAAAGTTCTTGGGCTTTATTATCACGGCAAAAGGCATTCATGTCGATCCCGAGAAGACCAAAGCCATCCTTGACATGGACCCTCCGAAGAACCTCCGAGAACTTCGAGGCCTGCAGGGGCGTCTGGCATACATCCGGAGGTTTATAGCAAACCTTTCTAGAAAATGTCAACCCTTCACTCAGCTCATAAAGAAGGGAGTCTCTTACGACTGGACAAAAGAATGCCAAAAAGCTTTCGATGACATCAAGGCTTACTTGACGAGCCCGCCAGTCCAGGTGGCACCCGTCACCGATAAACCATTTCTCCTCTATGTCCGTGCCATGGATCATTCCCTCGGTGCTCTGCTGGCTCAGAACAGCGATACAGGCTATGAGCAAGCTATCTACTACCTTAGTAGAATACTGATCGGGGCCGAACACCGGTACAAACCCGTTGAAAAGGAGTGCTTGGCGCTGGTATTTGCTATCCAGAAGACTCACCATTATGTCTCTGGCCAGACAATTCATATCATCTCCCGAGTCAATCCACTCAGAGTTCTCATGACGAAGCCAGGGTCATTAAACTCCCGACTAGCTACATGGGCGATCTTGCTAACGCCGTACAACATGGTGTTCGTTCCATAAAAAGCCGTCAAGGGTCAGGCTCTGGCCGACTTTTCAGCAGCACACCCCATCCCAGAGTCCTCAAGACTCTATGAAGACATCCCGGATGAGGTCCAAGAATCAAACGTCACCGAAGAGAGCTCCGTCTGGCGGATGTTTTTCGATGGCGCTTCAAGAACAGGCCCCAAAGGCCAAATCATCGCGGGAGTGGGGGTAGTCTTAGTCTTCCCCGATCAACTGGTCATCCAGCGTGCCTACTCCCTTTTGAAGCCGTGCTCCAACAATGTTGCCGAGTACAATATGCTCATCATGGGACTCCAGCTGGCGCAACAACTGGGGGTGAATCATCTGGAAGCCTACAGCGACTCAAAACTTGTCGTAAAGCAGATCAGAGGGCAATACGAAGTTCTCTATAAAGATATGATCCTTTACCATGAAGTTGCGTTGAACATTATTTCAACCTTCACCAAGTTCTTCATCGAACATGTACCTCGTTTACAAAATCTGGAGGCTGACGCTCTGGCTGGCCTCGCAGCCTCATTAGCAGCACCCCTCGGGACTCAACACTACGTCACGGTAGTTGGTCGAGACTTGGTCTATCCTAAAAACAACCTGTGCTCACGAGTAGCCCATGCCATGTCAACAAGTGCTGGTGTTAATATCCGAGACTGGAGGTTTCCATTCATCGACTTTATTGTCTACGAAATTCTTCCAGAAGACCCGAAAGAAGCCATCTCAGTTAGGAGGCACTTCCTACGATTCTACTACGATACAGCTACTAAAATGCTGTACCAACGCTCCTACGATGGACTTCTCATGCGATGTCTGTCCAACAAAGAAGCAGCCGAAGCCCTTCGAGAAGCTTACGATAGAACCTGCGGAGCCCATCAACCTGGCCCTAAGTTGCAGGATCGACTGCGACGCATGGGCTACTACTGGCCAACCATGGCCGCTGACGCTGTCGACTATGCTAAAAAGTGCCATGCGTGCCAGCTTCATGTAGACTTCATCCATACACCATCAAAACCACTACATCCTATAGTCGCCTCTTGGCCCTTTGAAGCTTGGGGCATGGACATTGTAGGACCAATCACCCCTCCTTCATCGAGGGGACACCGCTTCAACCTAACCATCACCGACTACTTCTCCAAATGGGCAGAAGCAGTTCCACTGGCGGAAGTGAAGAGCTCTAGGGTGATCAGCTTCATCAAGCACCATGTCATCTACCGTTTCGGGGTACCCCGAAGGATCATCCACGATAACGGTCCTCAGTTCATCAGCCATGTTTTTAGCAGATTCTGTGACAAGAATCGCATTCAAAATGTGGCCTTAATCGTCTACAATCCGGCAGCAAACGGATTGGCCGAGGCGTTCAACAAGACTATCGTCAGGCTACTCAAAAAAGTCGTCTCATCCAATAAACGCGACTGGGACGAAAAGCTCGGCGAATGCCTTTGGGCCTACCGCATAATGGTACGGACCCCGACAGGAAACACACTATTCTTCCTGGTCTACGGAAGCGAAGTGGTACTACCTCTCGAGATCCAGATACCCTCACTCCACGTAGCAATCACAAACCAACTCACAGAAGAGGATAATCAACGTTGTCGTCTGCGAGAACTGGAGGCACTTGACGAAAAGCGTCTCCTAGCTCAACAACGCATTGAACTCTACCAAGCCCGTATATCACAGGCTTTCAACAAGAAGGTCAAGCAAAGGACTTTCCAAGTAGGCGACCTGGTTCTGGCAGTCAGGAGGACGATGGTGTTGACTCACAAGACACCAGGAAAGTTCGAGCCCAAGTGGGAAGGACCTTTCATCATAGAGACGGTATACTCAAACGGTGCTTACCGTCTCGCTAAACCCAATGGGGACTTATTTATGATGCCCATCAACGGCAAGTCCCTAAAGAAGTACTACTCTTGACATCTTTCAGATATGTACTTCTACAAAGGATCAGTGGACCCAATCATCAGGGCTCAAATACAATTTCCTTCTACAAAATCATATGCTTTCGGAACCCAGCTGTTCCGTGGCATCCTCCAGTAGAAGGACAACTACTACCTTTGAGTTGTTCCCCTATGCCCTACAAAGCGAAATCTTACACTCCGTAAGACTATCCTACCCATCATGTTTACCACGTCCACATTAGCTCTGAGTAAACATCCCGTACAGACAACCCCTGCGTTGCCGTACATTGATCGTAGAACTTCCACGTCCACATTACCTCTGAGTAGTTCTGCGTATTCCCCAGAGTCATTCCTACCACGTCCATAACATCTCTGAGTAGGAAGATTCCGTCATTTTGAATCCCATATTTGCCACGTCCACATCACCTCTGAGCAAACATGTTGGTTCTCTCGAACTTATTATCTGTACCTAAAAACCAAGGTGCGTAAAAGATAATAGGTCGACACAAATCATCAAGTTCATAACAGCAAAAATGAACACACCACAAAAAACTCTGTATTCTTTATTCAAAAATAAAGGATTACACCCCCAGCAAGAGTTGCAAATTACACAAAAAGAAGAGATTACAATCCCTAAACATCCCCGGGGTTGGCCGAAAGCTCTTCAATCCGACGCTTCAAGTCTGCCGCCCGAGTCTCTACGTCGCCAGGACCCGACGTACGGCTTCTTGACGCATCCTTTCTATGGCCTCAGAAGAAGTGTCATTCTCATGCTTCTCATCCAACTGTTGCCGCTGCTGAGCCAGGGTAAGAGCCCGGTGGGTGAAATATGCTTCTTCGTTCTTAAATGCTACATGTTCAGCCTGGGCACACTCGGTATCTAATAGGAGTCGGGCCCGCTGGTCCTCAAGGCGACGAATCTGGGCATCAACCTCCGCAATACTAGCGTCCAACGCAGCTCTCAACTCCACCTTCTCCTGCGTGGACTGAGACAACCGCTCCACTGCAGCTTCAGTCTCAGCCACTTCGCGTTCCCAGACACTCACGGTGGCCTGATAAGAGGACTCAGTCTCAGCGATCAACTTCTCATTTTCTGCGTCTATCATGACGGAGAGATCATTTCGCTGGATACACTGAAACTCGAAAAGCTGCTGGTCCAACTCGGCCACCGAGGCCTCCAGAATGTCGGCCATATGATCATGGCCCTGGTGGGAACGTATCAGATTGATATGAGGCAGTGCCAGAGTTTTTACTGTTGTAAAGCTCCTATTTGCATCCATCACGGCCGATACGCCCCTCTGCTGCATTTTATACACCGCCTCGATGACGAACTTCACATATTCATCTGCATCCACTAGCACCTGCGGCGTCATAGCAGGAGTCGGAGGAGCAACTCTGGATAGCGGACCGGAAGAAGGCCCGCCGGCCTCAACCTGCGAGGCTGGAACCTCGGCATCAACAGGCTCTCCATCAACAGGGGCTTGACTACTAGTCCGAGGAGCCAAAAGAACAGAAGGAGCCGAGAGAGACGTCGATATAGTACCCCAAGTAGAAGGAGCAATAGAGGGCTCCGCCAAACCCTTAACCTTCTCAAACTCGAAAGGACCACCGACGTCAGCGGCTACCTTATCAGTCCCCAACGCACTATCAGCAGGCGGTACGGGACATTCCCCCTCCGGTAAAGCAGTGAGATCAGCACTTGTCTCCTGACTCGACCCCCTTGGAGTCAGGATTGGCAGACGACTCTCACTTTCATCATCAAATCCCTCTACATGGACGAGATCTGTCGTAACCTCCCGGTCGGCAGCCACCTCAGCCTCCGCTGCTGAGTCTGGGGTAGGGCTCGACAACGCTACAGCCGATCTTTCCTCATCATGACAAGGAGGGGAATCAATCCTCTCCTCTGTTTCAATCACGTCTGTTGCCCCCGCAACAGGCTCATGCATTTCTGGAGGAACGTCATCTGAAGACGACGAACTCCACTCCACTTTCTCATCTGGAAGCCCCGTGTCTGCAGGACCGTCAATGTCCAAGGCCCTCACGGCGGCTTGCACCATCCCGGAAGTTGCTGCAACCTCAGTGTCTCTTCCGACAAAGTCTGGAGATACTAAAATCTCTGCAGGAACAACATCTTCAAGATTCTCCTCCATTGGAGACGTCACCATCGGAGGAATGCGCTCATCAGAAGAGCTTGCCACCTTCTTCGGTTTACTGATGCCCAGTTTTGAAATAATGGTTTTCTTCTTCGACGATCCCTACAAGAAGAAAAGCACAGGTCACCAAAATGACAAGATGAGCCAGATTGCGGAGGACACTTTACCTCGACAGGGACTGATTCCATTGACGTAGCCTTTGGAGTCATCACTTTCCTCGGCCTTTTTGGTACAGATGAACCGGCTTCTGCGTTAGCCCGTCTCTTTCCAGCAGGGGATCTCTTAATGATGCTATAGCAGCAGCCCGATATCCCGCCAATTCTGGTGGACGATATGACCGAGCCGCCACCAACATATTCGTCGTAGCCTCTAGCTGAGTTCCAAAAATGAAACTAGTCTCCCTATCATAATCAGGAGACACAGTATTCATGGTACAATACAGCTTAATGGCCGAATACAGGATCTGTGGCCAAGGGTTACGAACTGGCGTAGTGAAACGAACACCAGTGCACCCGGCATTATAATATTGCCAGCCCCGGGCTCCGTCCAACAAACTTCCGGCAAACCCCAGACCGTTACTGGGATTCTGTAACATTAGTTGGGTATAGCCAAACTGGCGAGCAAACCGGCTTGGCAGATATGGCTCCAGATAACACCTATTTTGGTTGCGGTAGACCAAGTGGGAAGGCCAAATACTTTGTAACCAACAAAAACTCTATTTTGGCAGAGTAATCGCATCTTCACCAGAGTCGTCCAAATCTTAGTCAGCCTCAAAATCTTTGAAGATGGGACCGACCTTGACAATCTCCCACCCCTGAAGATAGGATAAAACTCTCCTACAGACGGGGATGCTAGTGTGCAACCACTTCCTCTTGTAGAAGCGACGGATAAAGGCGTCACCTTCAACGTGATCCTCCTCCGGGCCTGGACTCATCACGTTAGGATGATGTAGAATCAACCATCCCATCAGATAATAGAATGGTAGCTCAGCCCGGGGAAAGTTATCGTTCCTACCTCTATATCATATCCTCAGTAAAGGTCCTCAAGCCCCGCAACAGGTTACACACCATCGCGGGGAGAAGAGCTAAAGGGCGATCAAAAGCCAATTTCACTGCTGGCAAAATGAGGTTCCGGTGTACCCTCTCCACGGAACCAGATCCGCCCGCGAACACACAATCCCGGAGCCATATCATCAAGTATGTCGTCAACACGGCCTTAGATGACATCCGGTGCACATAGTGCCAGAAGAAGCTATACGCGTCTTCGTCACTCTCATTTGAATGGGGAGCCCTCTCGTCTAGTCGGCTCATTTCAGAAGTTACTTCCGCAGGTTTCAGCCCTTGCGGGGTCATAAACCGGATCTTCGAGGAGTCCGCCAAATCCTGCTTGAAGATGTAATCCCTCCAAGCAGTCACATGAGGTTGAGACTTGCCTTTGTCCCTCCATTGCATCAGATAATGATGGCTCGCTACCTCTTTGAAAATAGCCATCATCTCCGGGTCCTTCTTTTCCAAGATAAGAATCTCTTCGTTTGACGAGAAATATTCCTCGTACGGTTCCGAGCCCCAGGGAAGCCTGGATAACTCGTACATTTTATGGAGAGCCAATCCCAACTCTCCTACTGGAGTAAAAAAAGTATCAATCTGGGCATTGAACATTTCCAAGAGCGCAAGGAACATATGCTTATTGAGATCCACGCCAGCCTGTGTGGCACGGATAGTGGCCGTCAGCCCAATTTCTTTAAGCTCAGCCTTGAACTTTGACAACACCCAAAGGGTCAACTCGTCCCACTTTGGTATATGGTAACACCAACCTTCAACCCTAAAGCTACCTTTCGGATACATGACCCTTGATGTTAGCATCCGATTTGCAAAGGTTGAAGCACTGAAGGCAAAGGTGTCATTAGGGACCTCACTATAAAGGCTCCCAGGACGCAAAGTTCGGCAACTGAACGAGGGTCCGGCTTACGAGGTGGCCAACGTATCCCTTTGATTCGAAGTAGCATCAATCGAAAGAGTACCCCCCACTGCCCCTCCTTGAGAAGGAGTAAGTTCCCAGGGCATCCTCCACTTGGAAGCTAAACGGTAGAAGGCCGTCAGTGGCAACTAGCGTTCAAGTTGTCGCATATACAGAACCATGCCCTTCTCAGAGAAGAACCAGTCTTTTTTGATCTTTAGTATCTTCGCCTCGGTGGAGATCAGTCGGTCACCAAACAAAAAGGCAGGTTTTAAGAAGGTCACATCCTCGAATTCAGCAGATTCCAATTTACTGCTCTCCATCATACTCTGGAAGAAAATCGGCGACTGATTCTGGATTTGCAACATTCTCTCAGGAGGTTGATTCAGTAGGATAGCATCCTTCGCGGGGTTGATAACCTCCTCATTAAAATCAACTCCCATTTGACAAAGAGAAGCATCCAGAAGGACTTTATTCAGCAAAGGGATAGTCATCAACACTGACACAACAAAAACAAAAGTCAGGCAAGAAGCTCTAAGAAGATAAAGTGTGTCAAGCAGCCTGGCGCATCATTTGGGTCTAAATCTATGCGCGTTAGCAGTGAAGCTTCGGCGCATCATCAGGGTGTAAACCTATGCGCGTCAGCAATGAAGCTTCGGCACATCATCAGGGTGTAAAGCCATACGTGTTAGCAGTTAAACCTCGACGCATAATCAGGGCCTAAACCCATGCACGTCGACGGAATAAACCTCGACGCATCATCAGGACAGAGGTCCATGCTCTTCGGCAACGAAGAGTTAGAGCACACCAACTCAGCCGTATGATCCAAAACTCGCCTGAACAAAAAAATAATGGAAAAGACGACACCCACCCGTCACCGAGGCCGAACATCAGTCGGAGTCACAATGGTGACAGGAGCATCTTCCTCGGCGAACTCTGCAGGCTCCTTTCCCTTGCCAGTACCGCCACGAGGAGTCTTGGGAGCCATTCCTTGAAGGAAGAAAGTTATGGTTTTTCGAAGAAGAACTCTAAAAGACAAAAGCAAAAGAGAGGAAGAACTCTCTCTCTCTTCACCTCACGCCTATTTATAGGCTCAGTCGCACGCGTGAACCGATGAAGTGTGACCTCAGCCGCCGCCTCGGGTTCTGCGAGGAGATAACTGCAAATAAATCCAAAAAGATCATCATTAATTTTCTTGGATATCGGGGCGTTATCAATTGCATTAACTGAGAGGAGCATGCGCCCCATTACTGATGCGCTGAGTATCCATGCGCCCGAACAGTCATACGCCCAAACCACCATGCTTCTTATTCAAAGTATTCCAAAACTTGACAAAAAAAAGTTTTGAAAACTTTGAAAGGGGTCTTGTAGAAGCATGGACTTTCACGACCAAAAATCCTATGCGCCAAACACTACATGCGCCAGGGAGCTCTGACAAAATACTTGACAAAGTAAAACAAAAGTATAGACATTGAAAGAGGATTTTTATTTGCATATAAAAGTCTATTACATGTCTAGAAAAGGCTGTACAAAGGAGAACCTCTACAAAAAGAAAAGACCCTAAGTCTACAGCCAAGCGTAGCAGTCATCATGCGCTCTTGAACAGGCGCATCTCACCATGCGCTCTCAGTCAAGCGCATCCCACCATGCGCTCTCAGTCGGGCGCATCCTTTCAGCAGCTCAGTTATGTGTATCCTCAGTTATGTACATCCCTTCAGCACCTCAGTTATGTGCATCCCTTCAGCAGCTCAGTTATGTGCCACCCTTCTAGCCAGGCGCATCATGAAGTGTCAACATATGCACCATCCAATGTTTCGACTAATGAAGCATTTATTGAGCAGAACGAGGGTGGCAATCAACCCTCTAGCTGGAGAAAGAGCTCCCCAAATCGAGGAAAAGAAGAGCACCACAAATCAACCTGTGGCCAGGGGAGGCTTCGAGAGAGCCTCTAAAGACCAAGGAAGACCGCAATCAAAATCGCGGCTAAAGGAGCAGCTTTCAACACAACCAGAATGGGCAACACCCACTCTGACAAAAGAAAGAGCCTCCAAAGCCGCAGCACCGCAATTCCGATCTGCGGCTCTTCCAGCATAACGGAGACGAGGCTCGGGCATCCCGATCTTTGGATGCAACAGGCACCTTCCGCCTGCCTCAGAAGCCCTCGACTCCAACTTTTGGATGTAACAGTCACCTCCAAGTGCATCAATGAAGACATTGTGTCGCATCTTCACCCTCGGGAGCATTTCGTCAACAGAATGTGCTCGAGCAAACAAATTCACTTCGGGAGGACGTGAGAGAACGAGAAGTAAACTCTCTCCATGCCACTATTTATAGGCTAAGTAAATCAAACCCATACGCCAAGTGGCTGGCTCTCTGAATCCCGTGCAATGAATTTGCATTTAATGGTGATGAACCTGACGCTTCAAATTCAGCCAAGTCAAAAATGGCTATTTAAAGCACTCAAAAAACGTAACAGTCGCACCAATAAAGACGTGTCAAGCGAAGCGGATACGCCGGCCAGACCGTGCATCACACAGACGTGCCCCTCGGTACCAAGCGCTTCATAAGCACGCACCCGCATACGGCCCCATGCACCTAGTAGAATGTCGATCGATGCGCCCACTCAACAGTCCATCACCTGTCAAAAATAATAAATGCTGAAACCTGACAGAGTTGGCAGCACGCCCTCGAGGACTGAACAGTTGACAGCTTTTTTAGAAAACGAAGCGTCGTCGACGTCAGCATCATCATTACTTTCCTCCGACGGTTACATCCACGTAGCCGTCCAACCATCCTGCATGCGCCTCTGCAGCCATGCGCCCAAAGCTCTGCATGCGCCTCAAAATCCACGCGCCTCAGACTTTTCTCTGATCCCTAAAGACAGAAGTAAAGTCACTACTGATGCTCTGCATGTGCCTCAAAAAGCCATGCGCTTCAGACTTTTCTCTGATCTCTAAAGACAGAAGTAAAGTCACTACTGAAGCCTCGCATGCGCCTCAAAAGCCATGTGCCCCGAATGGCTCGTGACTCCCAAAGTTTATGAGCCAAAGTCTCCTCATGTGCCCAATCCCAGGCGCATCCTACCAGATCATTCTCCACCAAATCCGAGATCTCCGAGCCATGGTGTAATGCCTGTTGTTCGTATTACATATTTAAGAATACGTGTACGTATTTTATCTCGTATTGGCCATGGTTCATCTTGGTTTGGGTTGGCTTAGGTTGGTTCGGCTAAGCTTGATTAGCCTTGGTTCATCATGAACCAAGGGTGAACCCCCTACCTACCACAACCAACCCCATTTATTAACCTCTTTCCATTCTCTCTCCTCATTATTTCCTTTCTTCTTCATTACTCTCCACCACCAACCAAGAAAACCCTAGCCTAGGCAAGTGCAATCTTGCTTCATGAAGAAACCCACCATTTTTATTGTTCTAACCTCTTCTTTGCAACTTTCTAATCCACATTAGAACTTTTCATTTTCTATTTTGAAGCTTGGATTTTTGTAGATCTAGAATTTAGTCATTTTCGGATTTTTATGGTTTTGATCTATTAAATTCCCTTGTTTTCAAGTTTTGATGGTTCCATGTGGTAGAGAATTTCCTTCTACCCAATTTTGACCTTTGGAAAGTTGGATTTGGACTTATTTTGACCAAGTTATGGACTTTGGAAGCTTAGGGTTCAACCATGGAGTTCCTGCTGTTTGGAGAAGACAGTGAGCAGTGCACGAGCTTTTTAGCTTGCGTTACTGAGCTGTGCGCGCTCTTTAGCGCAGCACAGTAGACCCCATACGCTGCCTTTTTGGAGCGTATGACTTGCATACGCTCACTTGGATAGCCATGAGTCGTATGGAGTCCATACGCTGCCTTTTTGGTACGTATGACTTACATACGCTCACTTGGATAGCCATGAGTCGTATGGAGTCCATACGCTGCCTTTTTGGAGCGTATAACTTGCATACGCTCACTTGGATAGCCATGAGTCGTATGGAGTCCATACGCTGTCTTTTGGAGGCGTATGACTTACATACGCTCACTTGGATAGCCATGAGTCGTATGGAGTTCATACGCTGCCTTTTTGGAGCGTATGTCTTGCATACGCTCACTAGTGTGACAAGGGGTCGTATGGACCTCATACGCTGCCCTTTGTGAGCGTAGGCTTACCTGAGCGTACGCTTACCTAAGCGTAGGCTTACCTGAGCGTAGGCTTACCTGAGCGTAGCTTGACTTGAGCGTAGCCTGACCTGAGCGTATGACTTTTGCACTGAGCGTATGGCCATGGCTGACTTGGTCTTATGTCAGCATGTCACTTTGGTTTTATTTTCCTTAAGCTTGGCTCTTCTATAGCCCTGTATAGTGATATTTTATTAGATATTTTACGCCCATTTTATATCCTTACGCCTTTTGTCATGAACTTGATAATCATGAATTTATTTAATAGGTTTGTTAATAATAATTGAACACGGCATGGCAGGAAAAGCATACCTGACATGATTATCTTAAATTGCTGTTGCGACGGCTAACGTGACATGACCTGACAAGAATGAATAACCTGGACACCGTGGATGATTGCGTTTGCACAATAAATCAGTATTGTCTTACATCATGTCTAGGATGGGATCCCTGAGTACCACGGTCAGGGATACCTGCTATAATTAACTAAGAGTAATAAACTAGAATAATTCAGTAGACATGAAGAGATTCCCAGCTACAGGCAATCCCGTTATCTGGGCGCATTAAGTGGACTTGTAGCCTACCGACGAGTAGGGCACACTTCCAGCACACAGTCATGTGGTGCATCCTTCATAAATGGACATTCGACCTGGATAACTTGGATGGTCTGCAGGGCTTATGGCTGTTGAAATAATCCTATTGCATCTTGCTAGTAACTAGGCCTGTGATAACCCTAGCTAGTTAAAGTATCAAACCGTACTTTTGATTGGCCGTGATTGATTGGATGAAGTTATTCCAGCTTAGTCTTATCCTGATCCTGTGCAAGATCGTGACAAGACACGATTATTGATGCTTGCCTTAACAATAACGATCGGGGGACCAGTTCTGTTCAGGCGAAGGGTTACAACCCCGGTCCTTGTTTGGTTTAAGGGTTGTAACCTGGCTCCCGGAGTAGTTCTGTGTCTTCCCTTCGGTTATTGTCTTATTTGTACCCCGTGCCATGCTTGTCATGTTCTATCTTACTTCAGCAACATGATTATCTATAATGGCCTTAACAATAAAGATCAGGAGTCCAGTTCTGTTCAGGCGAAGGGTTACAACCCCGGTCCTTGTTTGGTTTAAGGGTTGTAACCTGGCTCCCGGAGCAGTTCTGTGTCTTCTCTTCGTTTATTGTCTTATTACCTTATCCATAGTATTTGAGACGGATTTCCATTCAGGTGAAGGATTGCAACCCCGGTCCTTATTTGGTTTAAGGGTTGTAGTCTGGCTACTTGAATGGTTTCCTCGTACTCAATTATTGTTGTTATTTCTGATAATTTAACTTTAATGTTCCTTACTATATGCTGGTTTTAGTTTCTAAGTGAAGCCTCCTTTGTGGCACTTGCTCTTTCTGGGGTCTGATCCTGCTGGTTTTGTGTGGCCAGATATCGGAGTAGCTCCAGAGGATCCACCGATCTTCCAGCCAGATGGTGACCACTAGACGGAACCCTGGCAACGAGTGGGTTTCTTTTTGTCCTACCACTTATTTGTAAAAATTATTCTTTTGAGGTGTTTAGCCGGCGAGCACGTGTTAGCTCGATTGTATCTTTATTTACTGTCTGCCTACGGGCTGTAACATGATTGACAGATCCTAGGATTGATCATGTATGACTGAACTCTTGCTAGTCCTGGCATTTTGTACGACTAGTTTCATGATCATCCAATATGTAATGTATGGGACGCCTTACTATTATATATTTGGTGCTCTGACATCTTGTAATTACTATTGCTTGCTTGTGATTGAGACAATAGGCTTGTTCATGACCTTAGGAGACTGCTGGCTTGTAGTTAAACCCTCATGTATCTAGACAGCCGTGACCGTATAGTGAGATGGATTCCATTTCATATACGTAGCTGGCTATGTCTGCCCCCGCTCTCCAGTATTCTGGTTCTGGGGCGTGACATGGTTTAAGTGGTGGCCCATGCAGGTCTTGTAAATCAAGATATGTGAGGGTTTACCGAATAGATGTCTCAATCAGTATTCGTCCTTGATCTCTGCTCGTATCTTCTGAATTCCTGGATTCTTGTCCTGATCATATGCTTGTATCGTTGATCTGTCCTGATCCTTTCTTATTGTTTCCTATGTCGTCTTCTTCAGCGGCATTGTTCGTGGTCCTACTGACCAGCAAGGCGGAGCATCTCCCGCGGACCAGCAGCAACCTGGAGATCAAGTCCAGCATTCCGGAGTAGCCTCTAGAGTCGTGCCTTCTGGCGGAGAGCCACCAGTCCAGCCAGTTCAACCAGTAGAACATGATGACGGCACTTTGGTAGGACTCGTCAGGACCTTGATAGCTTCCCAAGACCGACGTGGAGATGCCTTGCACCAGGCAGTGACGGATGCTTTGACCCGGGGTGGTCATCAGGGTAACAGCATGGCCAACAGCTTCAAGCGCCTGAACCCTCCATTCTTCGACGGCAGCGAAGATGCGATCGCCGCGGATGCTTGGCTTCAGGATACCGAAGTGATTCTAGAAGCAGCCAGGACTCCAGAAAATGAGAAGGTGGCCGTAGTACACCTGCAGTTGTTAGATCTTGCCCGCAGTTGGTGGACGGCACAGGCCGAGGGATTAGTGGCACCCCTTGCTTGGGCAGTGTTCAGAGAGAGATTCCAAACGAAGTATTTTGATGCTGTGGCTCGGTATGACTTGCAGACGAGGTTTACCAACCTGAAGCAAGGAGGCAGAACAGTCGATGGTTATGCATCTGAGTTTTCTAGACTCAGTAGTTTGTCCCCACCTTGGTGGCAACCGAGTTTGATAGGGTCCAGCGGTTCCAACAGGGGCTGCATTTGGAGATTTTACTAGCAGTTGAGCAGTTCGAACACCAGATGTTCGATACAGTATTGAGGGCGGCTAGGAGGCATGAGTACACCTTCCAGCGGATCGTGGATAGGACCGGAGGTAGGAAGCGGTCCCACAGTCAGATGCACCAATCATCAGCTCCAGCCCCGGCAGCTAGAGGTTTAACTATTGGAACTCTGAAGCGGGCGGCCTCGGTGATGTCGGTTCAGCATTCTACCCCGACGTATCCTCACCAACAGAAGCAGAAGCAGTCTTCCGCAGTAGGATGTTCACACTGCAGGAAGCCAGGGCATGTGGTGTCAGAGTGTCGCAGAGCACAAGGATTGTGCTTGGTTTGTGGTGCCCCGGACCACAGGATTGGGAACTGCCCGAACAGGGGGAGTTCATCAACTTTCTCTGGTCCTTCAGTTAGAGGACCAGCGCCAGTCCAGCAGCAGCAGCAGTTACAGTACCCGCTCCCGAGGCCATTGCTGATGCAGGCTCAGGCATTCCAGCAGCAGAGACCGTAGCAGTATGCTCAGGCCCAAGCCCTGATCCAGAGCAGGCAGAGGAATTTTTAGCAGAGGGGACCTGCCCCTAGAGGACATGGTCAAGTGCTGGCCTTGACCATGGGAGAAGAAGGAGTAACACCAGGTGAGGTAGTGGCAGGTACTATTCTCGTCAACACCTTTCCAGCTTCAACTTTATTTGATTCTGGTGCATCGCATTTATTTATGTCTGCACGATTTGTGACACGGATAGGATTGGAGCCCGAGTCGTTATCAGTAAGGCTCAATATACTCACTGGTAACGGACTTGTGGGAGTCGATAGAGTATTTTTCTCGTGTCGAATCGTAGTTAGCAGTAGAGAGTTTCCCGCTAGATTGATAGAATTCCCGATGGCCGATTATGATGTAGTCTTAGGGATGGATTGGTTGAGGGACCAGTATGCTAGGATAGACTGTCACATTGGCAGGGTTGTTTTTAGCATTCCAGGAGAGCCAGAGTTTTCTTTCTCTCGAGGCGAGGTTGAGCCTTCTCCTCCAGTATTGCGGATGGCAGTAGCAGCAGTTCAATTGCCCAGGATAGTGTATGAGTTCCCAGATGTTTTTCCAGAAGAGCTTCCAGGTATGCCGCCAGAGCGAGAGATTGAGTTCACCATAGACTTGATTCCCGGGACAGCCCCGGTGTCAGAGAGAGTCTACAGGATGGCGCCATCAGAGTTGGAGATCTTGTACAAGATGATTGAAGAGCTTAGAACCAAGGGATTCATTCATGCTAGTGGATCGCCTTGGGGAGCCCCGATGCTTCTTGTGAAAAAGAAGAATGGTACATCCAGATTATGTGTAGATTATCGTAACTTGAACTCAGTGACAATCAAGAACAGATACCCTCTCCCGAGGATAGATGACTTGTTTGATCAACTTAAAAGGGCAGCTGTATTCTCGAAGATTGACTTGCGCTCAGGATATCATCAGATCAGAGTCAGAGAGCAGGACATCCTGAAGACAGCTTTCAGATCGAGATACGGGCATTGGGAGTTCCTTGTTATGCCATTTGGAGCAACTAATGCACCGGCAGTATTCATGGACCTCATGAATCGCATTTTCATGCCTTACTTGGATCAGTTTGTGATCGTATTCCTAGACGACATTCTGGTCTACAGCAAGAATGAGGCGGAGCATGAGCAGCATCTCAGGGTTGTTCTTCAGATACTCAGGGAGCACCAGTTATATGCCAAGTTCAGTAAATACGAGTTCTGGCTCGATCGCATTTCGTACTTGGGTCATATCATCACCAGAGGAGGAGTAGAAGTGGATCCCCAGAAGATCGTGGCCATTGAGTCATGGCCGGTGCCCAGCACAGTTGCAGAGGTTCGTAGTTTTCTTGGATTGGCCGGCTACTACCGGCGATTTATTTCGGACTTCGCTCGGATCTCGGTGCCGCTGATCCAGTTGACCCGCAAGGATGCACAGTTTGCTTGGACAGCAGAGTGCCAGGAATCTTTTGAGAAGTTGAAGCGAGGCTTAATGATGACTCCTATTCTCACACTTCCTGATGGGACCGGAGGATTTTTGGTATACTGTGATGCTTCAGGCAGAGGTTTAGGATGTGTTCTGATACAGCATGGGAAGGTAATAGCTTATGCATCACGGCAACTTCGTGATCATAAGAGGAATTACCCAACCCATGACTTGGAGCTGGCAGCAGTGGTGTTTGCACTCAAGTTGTGGAGGCACTATTTGTATGGAGATAGAGTAGAGATCTTCACCGACCACAAGAGCCTGAAATATGTTTTCACCAAGAAAGATCTTAACATACGTCAGAGGAGATGGCTGGAGCTACTTGTGGATTATGATGTCAACTTGCAGTATCATCCTGGAAAGGCCAACGTTGTTGCGGATGCATTGAGCAGGAGAGCGGGAGCTTATTTTCTAACAGCACAACCAGAGTTGTTAGCAGATCCTCAGAAAATGGATATTGAAGTTGTTCTCCCTTCCAGTGTGTCCTTGATGGCCAGTATGCAAGTTCAGTCCACTATAGTCGAGAGGATTCGGATGGCACAGTCGGCAGATTCCAAGCTTCAGTGACTCAGAGCAGAGTGTGAGGCAGGACGAAGACCAGAGTTATACGTTCATGAGGATGGTACACTTCGACATGGTAAGCGTCTTTGTGTATCCAGCGGAGATATCCGGCAGGAGGTCATGGCAGAAGCTCATAGTTCGCAGTATTCCATCCATCCGGGCAGTACGAAGATGTACCGTGATATCCGGCAGCATTTCTGGTAGAATGGCATGAAGCAGGAGATAGCTCGGTTTGTCTCTCGGTGTTTGGTTTGCCAACAAGTTAAAGCTGAACAACAGAGACCGGCAGGACTGCTTCAGCCCTTGCCGATTCCAGAGTGGAAGTGGGAGCATGTGACCATGGATTTCGTGACTGGATTACCTAGATCCCCAGCTGGTAGAGATGCTATTTGGGTTATAGTTGACCGGCTCACGAAAGTGGCACACTTTCTTCCATTCAGAGTTGGTCAGTCGACGGCTCAGCTAGCGGCGATGTATCTTAGACAGATTGTCAGATTGCACGGTGTGCCAGTTAGCATCACCTCGGACCGAGATTCCATATTTACATCGCACTTTTGGCGTAGCCTGCAGGCGAGTTTAGGGACTCATCTCCAGTTCAGTTCAGCATATCATCCGCAGACAGATGGTCAGTCAGAGCGCACGATCCAGACTCTTGAAGACATGTTGCGGTCTTGCACACTTGACTTCGGTGGTTCATGGGAAGATCACTTGCACCTGGTGGAATTCTCGTACAATAATAGTTTCCAGGCCAGTATCCAGATAGCCCCGTTCGAGGTGCTGTATGGCAGGAAGTGCAGATCCCCGCTATCCTGGGATGATGTTGAAGAAAGACAGATGCTTGGTCCAGAATTGATTACTCAGACCATTGAAGTGGTCAGAAGGGTCAGAGATCATCTTCGAGTTGCCCAAGATCGCCAGCGTCATTGGGCCGATTCTCATCGGCGCCCTCTCGAGTTTTCGATCGGCGATCATGTATTCCTGAGGATTTCGCCCAACCGTGGCGTCATTCGTTTCGGCGTACGGGGAAAGCTTAGTCCTAGGTATATAGGACCGTTCGATATCCTAGAGCGAGTAGGAGATGTATCCTATCGTCTCGCTCTTCCGTCGTCGCTAAGCGAGGTGCATGACGTGTTCCATGTATCCCAATTACGACGGTATATTTTGGACCCGAGCCACATCTTGGATCATTCGGAATTGGTTGTTGGTACCAACATTTCGTATGAGGAGAGGCCCGTGTCTATATTGGACCGGAGAGAAAAGATCCTCAAGAACAAGACTATCAAGTTAGTCCGAGTTGCTTGGGGTCATCACTCTTTGGGGGAGTCAACGTGGGAGCGTGAGGAAGATATCCGATCGCGGTATCCCGACTTGTTTGACTCATGAGGTATAATATCTTCCTTATGCCTCATGTCTTCGATTCCTTGTTTGAATGAGTGATTGCTTGCCTAGTTATAGTTGCATGTAATTAGTATAGCTTGTTCTAGTATCTCTAACATCTTAATTAAATTCCGAGGACAGAATTCTTTTAAGGTGGGTAGAGTTGTAATGCCTGTTGTTCGTATTACGTATTTAAGAATACGTGTACGTATTTTATCTCGTATTGGCCATGGTTCATCTTGGTTTGGGTTGGCTTAGGTTGGTTCGGCTAGGCTTGATTAGCCTTGGTTCATCATGAACCAAGGGTGAACCCCTACCTACCACAACCAACCCCATTTATTAACCTCTTCCCATTCTCTCTCCTCATTATTTCCTTTCTTCTTCATTACTCTCCACCACCAACCAAGAAAACCCTAGCCTAGGCAAGTGCAATCTTGCTTCATGAAGAAACCCACCATTTTTATTGTTCTAACCTCTTCTTTGTAACTTTCTAATCCACATTAGAACTTGTCATTTTCTATTTTGAAGCTTGGATTTTTGTAGATCTAGAATTTAGTCATTTTTGGATTTTTATGGTTTTGATCTATTAAATTCCCTTGTTTTCAAGTTTTGATGGTTCCATGTGGTAGAGAATTTCCTTCTACCCAATTTTGACCTTTGGAAAGTTGGATTTGGACTTGTTTTGACCAAGTTATGGACTTTGGAAGCTTAGGGTTCAACCATGGAGTTCCTGCTGTTTGGAGAAGACAGTGAGCAGTGCGCGAGCTTTTTAGCTTGCGTCACTGAGCTGTGCACGCTCTTTAGCACAGCGCAGTAGACCCCATACGCTGCTTTTTTGGAGCGTATGACTTGCATACGCTCACTTGGATAGCCATGAGTCGTATAGAGTCCATACGCTGCCTTTTTGGAGCGTATGACTTGCATACGCTCACTTGGATAGCCATGAGTCGTATGGAGTCCATACGCTGCCTTTTTGGAGCGTATGACTTGCATACGCTCACTTGGATAGCCATGAGTCGTATGGAGTCCATACGCTGCCTTTTGGAGGCGTATGACTTGCATACGCTCACTTGGATAGCCATGAGTCGTATGGAGTTCATACGCTGCCTTTTTGGAGCGTATGTCTTGCATATGCTCACTTGTGTGACAAGGGGTCGTATGGACCTCATACGCTGCCCTTTGTGAGCGTAGGCTTACCTGAGCGTACACTTACCTAAGCGTGGGCTTACCTGAACGTAGGCTTACCTGAGCGTAGCTTGACTTGTGCGTAGCCTGACCTGAGCGTATGACTTTTGTACTGAGCGTATGGCCATGGCTGACTTGGTCTTATGTCAGCATGTCACTTTGGTTTTATTTTCCTTAAGCTTGGCTCTTCTATAGCCCTGTATATTGATATTTTATTAGACATTTTACGCCCATTTTATATCCTTACGCCTTTTGTCATGAACTTGATAATCATGAATTTATTTAATAGGTTTGTTAATAATAATTGAACACGGCATGGCTGGACAAGCATACCTGACATGATTATCTCAAATTGCTGTTGCGACGGCTAACGTGACATGACCTGACAAGAATGACTAACCTGGACACCGTGGATGATTGCGTTTGCACAATAAACCAGTATTGTCTTGCATCATGTCTAGGATGGGATCCCTGAGTACCACGGTCAGGGATACCTACTGTAATTAACTAAGAGTAATAAACTAGAATAATTCAGTAGACATGAAGAGATTCCCAGCTACAGGCAATCCCGTTATCTGGGCACATTAAGTGGACTTGTAGCCTACCGACGAGTAGGGCACACTTCCAGCACACAGTCATGTGTTGCATCCTTCATAAATGGACATTCGACCTGGATAACTTGGATGGTCTGCAGGGCTTGTGGCTGTTGAAATAATCTCATTGCATCTTGCTAGTAACTAGGCCTGTGATAACCCTAGCTAGTTAAAGTATCAAGCCATACTTTTGATTGGCCGTGATTGATTGGATGAAGTTATTCCAGCTTAGTCTTATCCTGATCCTGTGCAAGATCGTGACAAGATACGATTATTGATGCTTGCCTTAACAATAACGATCGGGGGACCAGTTCTGTTCAGGCGAAGGGTTACAACCCCGGTCCTTGTTTGGTTTAAGGGTTGTAACCTGGCTCCCGGAGCAGTTCTGTGTCTTCCTTTCGGTTATTGTCTTATTTGTACCCCGTGCCATGCTTGTCATGTTCTATCTTACTTCAGCAACATGATTATCTATAATGGCCTTAACAATAAAGATCAGGAGTCCAGTTCTATTCAGGCGAAGGGTTACAACCCCGGTCCTTGTTTGGTTTAAGGGTTGTAACCTGGCTCCCGGAGCAGTTCTGTGTCTTCTCTTCGTTTATTGTCTTATTACCTTATCCATAGTATTTGAGACGGATTTCCATTCAGGTGAAGGATTGCAACCCCGGTCCTTGTTTGGTTTAAGGGTTGTAGTCTGGCTACTTGAATGGTTTCCTCGTACTCAATTATTGTTGTTATTTCTGATAATTTAACTTTAATGTTCCTTACTATATGCTGGTTTTAGTTTCTAAGTGAAGCCTCCTTTGTGGCACTTGCTCTTTCTGGGGTCTGACCCAGCTGGTTTTGTGTGGCCAGATATCGGAGTAGCTCCAGAGGATCCACCGATCTTCCAGCCAGATGGTGACCACTAGACGGAACCCTGGCAACGAGTGGGTTTCTTTTTGTCCTCCCACTTATTTGTAAAAATTATTCTTTTGAGGCGTTTAGCCGGCGAGCACGTGTTAGCTCGATTGCATCTTTATTTACTGTCTGCCTATGGGCTGTAACATGATTGACAGATCCTAGGGTTAATCATGTATGACTGAACTTTTGCTAGTCCTGGCATTTTGTACGACTAGTTTCATGATCATCCAATATGTAATGTATGGGACACCTTGCTATTATATATTTGCTGCTCTGACATCTTGTAATTACTATTGTTTGCTTGTGATTGAGAAAATAGGCTTGTTCATGACCTTAGGAGACTGCTGGCTTGTAGTTAAACCATCATGTATCTAGACAGCCGTGACCGTATAGTGAGATGAATTCCATTTCATATACGTAGCTGGCTATGTCTGCCCCCGCTCTCTAGTATTCTGGTTCTGGGGCGTGACACATGGGCCTACGACACGTGTCCTTTGACTCGATTCACCCAAGATCTCAGCAACAGAAAGATTCTTCCCCATGCTACGTGCCAGCCCACAACAGTAGCATGAAGAATTCAACTCCTCAATCAGGACGCATCGTCCATGCGCCTCCATCAGCAATCACCACGTGGCGTCCCCACGTCCAGACGTATCCTATATATGCACGCATGAGTAGCCAGCCTGCAGACTATAAAAAGAGGGATCATTTCCTTCTTCCACACACTAACATACATAGACAGACAGAGACATCGCACAACCACCGAGGCAGATACAGACACTCAACGTCTTCTTCCTCTCCGCAAGCTCCAGCACCCAGAGCAACTCAGACCTTCAGAGAACCGATAATCGTCGTAAGATCGTCAACAGAGTCAACGTATTACCACTCGCTCTATTGGCACAAGGGACCCAGATAAACAAAAGTGTACTCCTAGGACTACGTCTAAGTCCTACATTGTAACACTGTTCTGTTTGTATTGAAATTACATCAAAAGATTTTAATGGCAAACAAGACCTAGGGCAATGTCTGACAAGACATCCCTAAAGTTTCGTGTCAAGTCGTGTCGTATCGAGTGAGAAAACTCACTCGTACAGGCCGCACTGGCGGCGCACGCGAGCTGTACACGCGTGCATTCGACCCACTGATACGTGTTTCGTGTCGCGTCCTGGTGACACGTGGACACGACACAGACACTGGAACACGTAGCCCTATCCCTGGCGAACCTAGGGCACGACCACGAGACACGTGGATGTGTGTGTCATGTCCTGCACACACGTGAACCCTGCACGATGCTGTGACACTGCACAGTGTCTGAAACTTACCCGATTTGGGTTTCTAACACTTGGACAAGTTATATCGTGTCGTGGTGGACACCTATGACACGTACACATATGGAGGCACGATTACCAACCACTAGTTTTGGGTCTTAGCTAGGTTCTGTGTCGGATTTGGGTTTACCCCCAATGTTCAGTGATGAACGGTATTTCCTGGTATTTTTCAGTATTTTAAAATGATTTCAAATCGATTTTATGTAATATGTATGTTTGTGTGTATAACTATACGTGTATGTATATGGATGTATTGTATTT
>JANAVB010036059.1:0-39914 GCA_029216955.1 Iris pallida
CGAGCAGGAGCTCGTCGAGCTAGCCAGGAGGTCGATTGCCGAAGATCAACCAGCAGGGCGACTGGATGAAATACAAGAGCAACATCTGGGCTATTTTTGTCGAATGCTAGATCAGAGTAGGCTCACACCATCTCTTGATGCCGATGTGGGGATGTTAAAGCCCCAGTTTCTCTTTGGTGATCAGTTGGCTCTGAAGGAAGCGAAACTCCTTACACTTAAGTTGGCCTGGTATTTTGAGAGCAATGGCCTCCCGTTGTATGTTCCGGCGACTAACCGTCATCTCCCGCTGTCTGTCTTCTCCTGCTTCGTCAAAGATGACGTCTGGAGTAGGTTCTGACCCCGCCAGGGGGTCTAATCGTAGGCCGTATCAAGGTAGATAAGGGCTCCAAGGGGAGAGATGCTTTTACGGCCGTTCGGTGGTTTATCGTTCACCTTACGATTGCTACTTCCCGGTCGTAGGTTCAGCGATATTCCTGTGGATGTGCATCCATTTGGTGCTTCCATTTTTGTAAATATACTTCTGGCGGCCGCTTGTATATATCAATGGGCGCCTACCGGGTCAAAGGCTGGGTTCACTCTGATAAAAAGTGGGGTGACTTGATTCGGTAGGCATTGAGCAATTTTAAGGAGGACCTGAGCGGCAGTGGCCTTCGTCGTGCCATAAAGGGTACTGAGTATGGAATCCCCATCACCCAGTCCTTGTTCTGGCTTTCCTGGAGTTGTTCAATCACCACATCGGGACTTTCCTAGAGTTGTTCAAGTACCCATACGAGGAGTATTCCCTACCCGATGAGCTCGTGTAACTCCCCTATATATTTTACTAAACGTTTTTGAAAAAAAATTTAATTGAACATACATATATGTAGATATATGTGTGTATTGGATAAATGTGTGTGTATTAATAATGTAATGTAATTTCCCAAGCACTTATTAATCATATTTCGATAGAATTAGTTAAGGTAGATAGAGAATGGGTATATATATTCTTCTTATATATATACTTGGTATATTACATAGAAATATATAATATGATAAATACTTTGAATTATTTTAGATATTATATAAAAGGAAAACATGCGACAATAAAATTTTCCTTATATATATATATATATATATATATATATTATATATAAATATAAATATTATATATATCCCTTGAAAAAAAATATATATATATATATATCCCTTGGCGAGGACCTCTCCGGCATGCCCTCCTGGCCGCCCGGGCGGCCGGCACCGCCTGCCGCACTAGCCAGCCTACTCTCCCCCCCACCCCGCTCCGTCCCCCTCCCCTCTTTACCGCCCCCTCACCCTCGGCGCCTCAGTCGGGCGGTTGCCCGCTGTGCTCGCGCCCCCCCGACCCCGACGCCCCACTCGCCGCTTAGACCGGAAGAGCTACGCCTCCTCCACCTCCGGCGCGCACCCCTACCTTCCTCACCGTCGCCCCCCTCATCGTTCTCTGCACCCCCGTTCCGTACTCCCTCCCTTCATCCTCCCTCCCCTCCCTCCTCGGCCCCCCACCGCCGGCGCCCCCGGCGTTCTCGGCCTGGACTCCCGACCAACTCTCCATCATTGGTCGGGGGCCGTCCTTCCCCAGCCTCGGCGAGCTCTCCCCCCTATGTTCGTAGGGACCACTTCGTCGACGCCCCTCGACCTGCCATCGCTCCCCCATCTGACGGATACCCAATTCGCGTTCCCTTCTCCGACGCAGACATTACTTCCCTCTCCTCCACCTTCCACAAAACTTTCGTCCTAAAGTTCGGCTCCGGCTGTCCGAAGATAGCTAAGGTAAAGGAGGCTATCGCTGCTTGGGGTCTCTTGGCCGCCTTCCGGGTCGCCCCTCTCGATCATAAGCACATGTTCCTGCAAATGTCCTCCGACCAGGACTGAATCAAGGTTTGGGCCAAGGGCCCTACCAAAATTGACTATCAGATTGCTAAAATCGCCAAATGGTCACCCAAATTCAACCCCGTTGTGGATTCGACTATCATATCCACATGGGTCACCCTCCCTAACCTCCCCCTGGTATGCTTTCCCATAGCTGCTCTTAAGCGTATAGCTAGTTCCTTTGGGTCCTTGCTTGCCATCGCGAAAGAAATACGCACCCTTTCTAAATGTAACTATGCGAAGTTTTGTGTTGAGCTCGACCTCGCCAACGAACCCCCCAAAATGATTGAGATAGAGCTTGGAGATCAAACGATCCGACAACCGCTGGTGTTTGACAACATAATTATTATACTGCTAACATTGCCAGATGAGCGGTCATTCTTTGTTGCGCTGCTTCCGGGCTAACCTGGATCTCAAGAAGCCTAGACCCCCAAAACCCAAGATCCGGCTGCGTCCACCACCCCCCGCCCTACCTCGCCTGACTTGTCCTCCAGCCCCCTGAGCCAGACAGGAACCCATCCTCAGCAAAGCACTAGATCCCACACCCCGTCAGACTCCGCCATCGTTCCCTTCAACCCCCCTCCATCACCCTCTCTAACTCCTTTGGCATACTAGACGAAGATAACGCCCCCGAGAGCTCTTGTGTGCACACCTCAGATCATGTTCACCTCGAATCAGACAACATCTCCCAGGCTGAGCCGGACGTCTCCCGCGTTGACGTGATGATATCCAACAGCCTATCCACCCTCCCATCTCCTCCACCATTTGTGCCGACATTGCTCACCTTTAGATCTCCCCTATCACTTTCCTCAAGCCCTTGGGCACCAGCCCCAACCCCTCTATCTCCATTAGTGGCCTCGCGCTCTCCCGCGCGCTGCTCGTCGGAGCCTCCGACCCTTGCCATATTGTCGAGGGGCCAGAGAAGCCCCCAGTAGATCCGGCCCTCTCTCCCGTCTTCACCGACGCTCCCCTTGACCCTTGATCCCCTCTTACAGACAGGTTCTGGCAAGCCCAGGAAGTAGGGTTCCTAGATCACAACAACCCTCTGTATGTACTTGAAGATGTCGAGGCAGCGGATTACTTAACTGTGGCCACCGAACGTGCTTCCTCACCTATTGGTTTGGCTGAGGCCAGTAACGTCCATACAAACTCCACCAATAAATCCTCCTCGAAAAAGAAGAAAAATAAGAAAAAGAATTCGCAAGCGGCTATGACCACAAGGTCAGCTGCCAAGCTCAACCACCACTCCCCCTATCTAATGTTTAACATTCTCTCGTGGAACGTGAAAGGTATAGCCAATAAACTGACACTGAATAGAATCCTCAGCCTTAGGAAAATCCATAAAATTGACATACTAGTGATCATCGAACCCAAAGTCCCCAAAAAAGGATAACCGAAATCCGACTACAACTTGGTTTCGCGACCGCGTTGGCCGGCAGTCATGACATCTGGATTCTCGCCAGTGCTGGCATCAAATCAGGTATGGTTCAGGACTCCAGCCAAGCCCTCTCCTTCTGGTGGAACACCCTCAACTTCGGAACAGAACCCTAATCTCCTCCGTTCACGACAGCTGCGACCTCCATGAGCAAAAACTCCTCTGGGCTGATCTTCTCGACACCTACCTCTCCTCCAGAACCTTCTGCGGATGTGTTTAGGCGACTTCAACACCATCTCTTGTAGTGTCGAAAAGTCCGAAGGGCGTCCACCTCCTCTTCCGGCCATGGACGACTTTAACAACTTCACCCTCAATGCACACCTCACCTATCTTCATTTTTTCGGCAACGCTTTCACCTGGTGCAACATGTAGGAAGGCTCCCGGCGTCAATTCTCCCGCCTGGACCGCGCCCTTATCAACAGCAAGTGGGCTGACATGGGGCTCATCTCCATCCTCTCTCACCTCAACACCACTAAGTCCGATCACTCACCCCTTCTCATCGAGATCAGCAGAAGCTCCCACCCCACAAAGAAACCTTTCGAATTCCTAGATTTATGGAGACATCATCCTAGTTTCAAAACCAAGGTAGCATCAGCTTGGTTTTTAGTGAACGCCGCGGACCCACTGTATAGAGTTACGGCCAGACTGCGTGCCACGAGCAAGGCCCTCCCCAGATGGAGCAAAGCCGCTTTCGGCAACATCTTTCAGGAGATCAAAAATGCGGAGGATGATGTCACCCGAACTGAGATCTCGTACGTTGCTAACAGATCCCCCGAAGTGCGGACCGTACTTAACCTAGCCAGAGCTATCCTCAAGTCCAGGCTTAAAGTCAAAATGAAATTCTGGAAACAAAAAGCTAGACTTAGATGGTATAACGAAGGGGACCGCAACTCCAGCTTCTTCCACCCTGTGTTAAAGGCCGAAGACAACAGCTCAACCTTCATCACATCTCCGATGACGATGGCAACCAGCTGACGGACCAGCAAATGATTCAAGAGGTTGTAGCTAATTTCTACTCCAATCTTTTCAGCAAAGGTGCCGTCGTCAAGGACGATGGTGTGCTTGCGAAGATCCCCAGCATCGTCACCGAGCACGAGAACGAACAGCTCCTTTCGTTCCCTTTCCCTGCCGAGGTCCAGACTGCGATGTGGGACCTTGACGCGCACAACGCTCCCGGGCCTGACGGCTTCAGCGGGGTTTTCTACAGACAATACTGGGACATCATCGACCCAGACTTTGTGAGGCATCGGTTGCCTTCTTTCAAGGAGCTAGATACCCTAAAACCTTATCCAATGCTAACCTCATCCTTATCCCCAATAAAGACAACCCAAAAACCTTCAAAGACTTCCGCCCCATAAGTCTATGCAACTTTGCTAATAAAATCATCGCAAAAATCATCGCTAACCGGATGACGGATCTCCTGCCCAAAATTATCTCCGAAGAGCAGAGCGGTTTTGTGAAAGGAGGGAACATCGTGGACAACATCCTGCTTGCTCTGGAGATGGTCACTTACATGAAATTCTCGACTAGAGGGGGAACAACGCCATTAAGCTGGACATAGAGAAATCCTACGACCGCCTGGACTGGCAATTCATGATCTGGGTCTTTCGGGCTTTTGGCTTCTCTGAACCATGGATAGACATCATCTTCAGGTCCATCAACAATTTCTGGTTCTCCACCGTTATCAACGGCCATGCTGATGGCTTCTTCACTGCTAGTCATGGCGTCCGCCAAGGGGACCCTCTATCCGCCACTATCTTTATCATCACTGCTGAGGCCCTCAGCAGAAACCTAAAGAGCATACCCAATACCCCACGATTCTACCACTTTCACACCACTACCGGATGTCCCATCATCACCCACCTTGCTTACGCTAACGATGACCTCATTTTTTCCTCGGGCGACACCGGCTCCATCGAGGTGGTCCTTCAAAAACTGAACAGGTACACCAGTTATTCCGGACAAAGAGTCAAAAAAACAAAATCGTCATCTACATCCACCACAAAAAGGACATATCTCACTCCGCGATGCTCTCTAACTTGACTTCCTTTGACATCACTTACCCCCCTTTCACCTACTTAGGGTACCCTCTGGTCTATGGTAAGGTCAACTCGAGCCTCTTCGAGTACATGGTCAGCGCCATCAGAAAAAGGATCGCAGGATGGCACAACGCTACCCTCTCTCCTGGAGGCAAGCTGATTCTGATCAAATACGTCCTATCCTCTATTTCGATCTATACATTGGCGGTCTGTAACCCCCCCAAAAAGTTTCTCACTTCGCTTGAATCCCTCTTCGCCAGCTTCTTCTAGGGCCACAATAATGGAAAAGATGAGCACCACTGGGCCAGCTGGACCACTATGGCCAAACCCACCTCTGAGGGCGGTCTGGGATTCAGCAGATTGGAACACAGCGTCGACGCTTTCTCCATGAAGCTATGGTGGAAGCTGCGCACTGACAATTCAATCTGGACTAGCTTCATGCAAGCGAGATACTTTAGATATTCCTACCCTGGGACGGCCTTAGTCAACAACCGTTCGTCGACATCCTGAAGACGCATCACCCGAGGCCGACAGCTTGCTGACCCCCTCATCCATATCCGGCTGGGCAACGGGTCCTCATCAATGAGCCACGATCGTTGGCTGGGTGTTGTCCTCTGGCACCCTTCCGAGTCGCCTACGCGGGAGGGCCAGATTCGCAACCTTTGGGATCCTTCGTCTGGATGGATCTGGGAACGAGTCAGGATCTGGCTTGGTCCTGCGGCTGCCGCCCATCTCCCCACTTTGAATCTCCGCCTTTCCGACACTCCGGACATCCCGAGATGGTCCCCGAACCCGGTCGACCAGTTAACGCTACATTCTGCCAGGTCAGTCGTCCGCGGCAGCGGGACCCCATCACCCCTCATCGCTCCTCTCTGGCATGCGTGCATCCCTATCAAATGGTCGATCCTTATCTGGCAAGCACACATCCGGAAGCTCCCCACCGACGACGCCATCATCTTATTTGGCTACAACCTAGCATCGAGATGCCATTGCTACACTTCCCCTCAAGCCGAATTGGCAGAACACATCTTTACCTCCAACGATCTGGCCACATCTATTTGGGCTAATCTCTACATCAAATTTAGGAAGGTTCTCCTTCCTAGGGGCTTCAACGATCTCCTGTCCAGCTGGGGCGTTTCCCACGGACATCATATCGTCGTTGTCGCGGGCATTTGGGTCCTGTGGAAGAACATGAACAAGTTCCGATACGAGGGCCGCCAGCTTACTCCACCCTAATTGTACAAGGAAATCATCAGATAGATTCTAAAGATTCGGAGGTGCTGCTCGCACTCCACGCCCAAGTTCTGGGAGACCCTTGTTTAGTCTCTGTCTTCTATTTTCTGTTTTGCCGGCTTGCCTAGCCGTTTCTTTTTCTTGTCAGCGCTAGGTGCTCTTCTTGTATAGGCTTCAACATTTTGCTACTGATACATCAATAATATTCCCCCCTTAAATATATATATAATATATAATATATATATATATATATATATATTTAGATTCTATTCTTTCGATTTTTGAAATTTTAGAATTTATACAAATATTTTTTTTTGATTTTGTACTTTTATATATATATATATATATATATATATATATATATATTATATATAGCCAACCGAGTGCTACTGTTCCCACGGTAACAGTAGCAACTCACCCCCGATTCCCAAAAATAGAACCATGCCTTGCACCCGCCTCCGAATAAAAAAAGGCCACCGGCACAACCCGAGCAAATTGTAAGCGTCTGTGAGTATATAACAACAACAACAACAACAACAACACAACAACCAACACAAACCAGCCCTAACACTAGTCGTATACCAGACACCAGGTGATCCTTTCCCCTGGTTGCCTCCTCGCCCCCGTCGGAGCCACTGTCGCGGGTCACCGGACGGTCGACGGCAGGGGATCCCAAGAACAGCAACAGCAATAGGCAGTGGAGACCCCCACTTTGTCGTGATTTTTTGCTCGCCTCAGTCCATCATTTTCTGAACAAATTCTTCTAGTACGACAACACTTCTAGTCCCTTCAAATAGTTTTGAACGAATCGCGTTAGATTGTCCGCAAAATCGACGCCAAAATTGGCTAAAAACTGTTTCGAAATAAACAGAGTACGAGTTTGAAGGCACTGTTTGGAAGGCCGATTTCTCACAATCCATTAGAAATTTAGGAAATCTATTTGTACAGATTTATAGATGACTTAATCAAGATTAAAAACCTTTTTTTACTTTTAATTCTTGTCGAGTATCCAGTGAAATAAATCAATAGACAAATCAAGAAAAATGAAAAAAAATTGTTTTCAAAAATATAAAAATTCTCCGATATGGCGTACGCCCCGACAAACTGGGCGACATGGTCACAAATCGAAAGTGTCGAAAGGTGCGTATCGACTTTGCGGACGAGTGGACTTTAGCGAAATTCAAATTGATTGTGTGTGCGCAACGAATTTGATACGTATCCGTCGAAATTCACCGTATCGGCCTCTTTGCAAATTCTCCAATTACTTTGTGCACGTTCGTCAAATCGAGACAAAACCTATGCCAGCAGGACCAAATCATTTTTCTGGTCCCGTGTGCCAAGTTTTGTCCAATTCTGAGAAGGTCGACCATAACGCCTTTTTGGCGGGCCCACAACCTGATCCAACGGACAAAATTGTGCACGGCCCACCGGAATCCAACTTTGGACATACGGTTGGGTTCATCTCCTCAAACCGGACTCGTAGACATGTAGTTTGACGACTTTAGAGACCATATATTGGCACGTATTTCGGTGCAAAATGGGTCCAATGGCGGACATCGTTTTGACCCAAAATTATGATTTTGTCCCTGTTCCAGAATTGGACTTTTGAATAGGCATTTTCTAGATATATCTTCTACACCGGGAATGTTCTTAGTATTTGTTTCAACATCTGAAGTCGTTCGTGGACTTTGAGATTTCTTGCTGACGTGATTGATTGCGTGGAGTCGCTATTCCCGTACTGCCAGGCAAAATACCTTACCACCTTACTCTGTGATTTACTTTATCTTATTTTAGTTATTTATATTCAGTATTAATTATCTGTTGTTAGTATTATATCACTGTGCATCCAAGTCACACTTGGGTGCAAGCGACTATATCGGTCTACTTACTTTTGTTTTATTCTCTTGCATTGACTTAGCTTAGTGACCACCCATTGATGATATATTGGTATATCTCATACGGCCTTGACACATGATCATCACAATTTGTGAGTCACATGTAGGACACATACTCGCGTAGTCGGCTGGCCACCGATACCTATATGACGTACAACGGTTAGGAGTAACTACCAATATGTGCATGTTGTTGGCCCATTGGTCATGGTTAAACTTGATTTTAATAATTGATCAAAGTCTGTCTCGATATACGGAATAACTCAGATGTTTACTCAAGACATTTTGGACACTGATCAAGATTGGATATCTACTCAGTTCAAGACCGAAGCTATGTTTGCCACTCGAGACCGTATTTCTTTATGCATGTACTTTTTACTTTTATTGAGTATAGGAATACATTGTACACCGAGTCGTACTGGCAAATAGGCTATCCAAAATTATTTTCAAAATTGACCTATGTTTTGAAAAAATGTCTCTTATTTAAAAAGCTTCTGAAGGATTTCAAAAAGCCCAAAAAATATTTTTCTTAAAATAAACCTGACCAACCCTGACAGAATTCGGCCAGAGTTTGGCCAAGGTGAAGGTTATATGAATGTTGGTTTTTGAACTTGGTCTCCCTTAGTTGCTGTTTGTTACATAGAATTCTGTCTAAATTCTGCCTGAATTCTGCCAGAGTTCTGCCTTTGGAAAAACTATAAATAGAGAGAAATTCTGATCATTTCAACACACTCATTCACTTTCATCTCTTCTTTTCTAAAGCTTACGTTTCTTCCAAAGAGTTTTCTAAAAGCTTTCATTTTCAAATCCCAAGCCAGTTTTAATTCTCTTGTCAATTTGTCGGTACGGTGTCTAGAAGATTTCAGAGAAATTGTAATCAGAGGCTTGTTTGAAGAAAGACTCTTCAAAACTGAAGTTGGTCGAGTTCTTCATATCAAAGATCGCGTCTGTAGAAGTTGCAAGGACTTCGTATGAAAACTTGTGAGATTTTCCAATAGTGGATTCAACTGGAAGTTAGAGTTCTTTCGACTGGACTAGTCCTCGCAAGAGGATAACCAGTATAAATCTCTGTGTTTGTGTTTGCCTTCTGACCTCTTATCTTTACAGTTATATATTACTTTGTGATTATTATTATTTCTTTGATCTAACTGCTAACAAGTTTTTAATTGGCAATATTTCGCTGCGTACTCTATTCACCCCCTCTAGAGTATTCTGCTTTACGATTTTGTTCCTACAATTGGTATCAGAGCAGGTTATACAGGTAAAGTGAGGTAAAACTGCAGTTATTTTAATTATTATTTAGATCTCAACGTTACACATGGCAACTGTAAAATTCACAAGTGAAGGCCAAGCCACAAACAGACCTCCACTGTTTGGCGGCACAGACTACACTTATTGGAAAACACGGATGAGTTTCTTCTTAAATTGTGAAAAAAAGGCCAGTCTTGACGTACGTGTTATTAACACTTTATTTTGTGCTTTAGACATAACTGAATTTAACAGGGTGTCTACTTGTATGACATCAAATGAAGTATGGAAACTTCTCGAAGTAACCTACGAAGGAACAACACAAGTCAAGGAGTCAAAGATCAGCGGACTTACTCAAAAGTACGAGGCGTTCAAGATGAAGCTAAATGAATCTGTCACTCAGATGTTTACGAGATTCCTGGATATTATAAATCCTTTGTCTTCATTAGGCAAGGAATACAATAACGATGAGAAGATTCGCAAACTTCTACGAGCTCTCACAAAGAACTGGATTCCAAAGGCTACATCAATCATGAAGGAAACGACCTCTCAACAATGTCTCTGGAAACACTCATGGGTAAGCTACTCACTCACGAGTTGGAACTTAAAGACTTTAAAGATGCTACACCAAAGGAGAAGTCAGAGAAGTCGATCACTTTGAAGGCTCAACATAGAAGGACTGTCGAAGATGATTCTGACGACAGCGACTCTGGCTCTGAAGATCAAGCTCTTCTGGTAAGAAGATTCAAGAAGTTCATGAGATTCAACAGAAGAACAAAAGACAGCAACAACAACAACAACAACGAAGAAGATCATATTTGCTACGAATGTAAGAAGAAAGAACATATGAAGAAAGATTGTCCAACACCATCATCATCAATAAGAAAAAGCAGCAAATATGACAAAGGCTACCTGAAGAGATCTACGTCAAGGAAGCACGCCAATACAAGCAAATGGCAAGAAAGCGAAGCCAGCGATTCAGAAGACGAATAATCGAATGACGCTACAAATGTATGCTTTATGGCTTGCGATCAGGTAGTCACTAATCCTCTGTTTGATCCTTATGATGATTTCACCTTTGAGCAATTAGGAGAGGCTTTCAGTGACCTGTTAAATGACTACAGGAAACTGTATAGTAATATGAAACCTCTAAGAAGGTACTCAAAGAGTACAAAGGTGAGATATGAAGACTTACCGACCAACTAGCGGATGTTAGAAATAATATTTCTTCTATTGAGTCTGGTGAGCTTTCTTCTATTAAGCTGTTGTTACACGAGACTACCAAGTTATTCGAAGAAAAAGACCAAACTATCATCCAGCTAAAGAAAGACCTATCTAAGGAGAGAAAGAATCTCCAGTGTGCACAAGTTAGAATGGAAACACTTACATCTGTCTATACTAGATTATATGACACCTCCAAAAAGTTGAAAATTAGTTTAGGAAAACGGCCTGAAGTTGCTACTTCCTATTCTAACACGTGTCAATTACCGAATCATCGGAACACACCCAAACCAAACACTGTCAGACCAAACCATACCA
Organism: Iris pallida; assembly: GCA_029216955.1. Classification (NCBI taxonomy): domain Eukaryota; kingdom Viridiplantae; phylum Streptophyta; class Magnoliopsida; order Asparagales; family Iridaceae; genus Iris; species Iris pallida. The sequence continues at coordinate 11,274 of JANAVB010036059.1, forward strand.
AACCTATGTCCAAGAAGACTAATAGGCATGGATTTTCTATACTAGAAAACCAAAACCTACCAATCATGCACCCCACACAACTTTCAATAGTCAACATACAAAATGTCATTATTGTGGCCTCATTGGTCATATATCCTCTGCATGTAGAATCAGAAAGTTAGTAGATCTAAATTTTTATGCATGGATCACAAAAACTAACATGTCAGGACCCTACAAGAAAAGGGTACCAAGAGTTTCATCTGTAAACTATTTTGTAGGTGGAACACCCTTCACATGCTAAGCAAATGGATCCTCGACAACGGTTGCTCACGACACATGACAGGTGATGCATCCTTATTCACAATACTGTCAAAGAAGAATAAAGAAGGATACGTTTCCTTCATTAATAATTTAAAAGGGTACATAATCGGTATCGGTGACATTAGTAAGGCTCCCTATTCTGTCATTAAAGATGTCTATCTAGTTACCGAGTTAAAATATAATCTCCTCAGCATAAACCATTTAGCTGATCACGGTTATGGCATTAACTTCGTCAAAGACAAATGTACTATAGTTGATAGCTCAACTTGTAGTACTATCTTTGCAGGTATTAGGGAAGACAACATCTCTGTTTTCTATCTGTTAGAAGATGCTAACAAAGCAGGTAGATACTTGATAGCCAAGAGCATTGATAGTCAACTATGGCATTTGAGACTCGATCATACAAATATGGACATAATTTCAAAACTATCCACAAAGAAGTTGGTATGCGATTTACCGGACATATCTTTCAGGAAGGATACGGTATGTAGCGAATGTGAAAGAACAAAGCTACCCGGTCTGTCTTTAAATCCAAGAACACTTTAAGTACCACTAGACCTCTACAATTGTTGCATATGGACTTATTTTGACCCAGTAGAATTGCTAGTCTAGGTGGTAAGTTATATGCATTTGTCATTATAGATGATTTCTCTAGATACACATGGATATATTTTTCTTGTACGCAAGAACGATGCTTTGTTAGAATTCGTCACCATTTACAAGAAAGTACATAATGAAATGTTGACCAAAACCGGATCACAGTCAACCTAATCTTGAAAATTAGCAAAACAATATTTGTCATAGTCCAATTTGACACATCAAGCTCGAAGTCAATCAACTCCGCTCATTGGTTCAAGACTACAACTGCCTAAAGATTTTACTATTTTGTGTATTCTGGAGTCTGTACATTTTACTATTTTTGAGTATAGGATAATGTACGTTGGGTCATACTGAGCAACTTTGGGCAAGACATAGCCTTATAGGTTTAATTAGCCAATATCCAAATCAGCCCATTCATCCAGAAGCCTATTAAGAACTTTCTGTCCATAGGAGACAGAGTTCGGACCGAACTCTGTCCCCTAAATTACAAGAAGCTGATTTTTAGGACTTGATCACTGCTAGTTGTCCAACAACCAAAAATTTGAATTCTACACACAGAATTCTGGCCAAATTCTGCCTACCCCGAACCCTATAAATAGGCCTTAAATTTTCTCATTTCAATCCATCCAATCTTCTCTTCTTCTTCTTCTCTTACATAGCCTAATATTAAAGAGCTTGACCTTCCCATCCACTTAGCATTCAAACTTCCCAACCTTCCAAGTTGCTCGGTACGATTCAGCTAGAAGTTTGAAGTGCAAGAAGTTGTAAGTCTCTTAGAAAAGTCCAAGTTTCGCCACAACGATCATTGAAAGAAGTTTGGCGTACTCTTCTGTGAAAAGGCACGTGGTTGTAACCCTATTTCACAAATAGTGGATTTCTGAGCTAGAGTTCTCAGGCCTGGACTAGTCCTCCATGAGGAAAACTAGGTTAAAAATCTTACTGTTTTTGTGTTCGCTCTCAACTACTTTATTTCTGCATTTCTTTACCCTGATTATTTTGTTGGTGAAAAGAGTTTAAGTTTTTAATTGATAATTTTTGTTATAAACTCTATTCATCCCCCTCTAGAGTTGCCTACCTGTACTTCATGAAAAAGTTTTCATAATTACTCACATTCGTAGTGATCATGACGGCAAATTTGAGAATGCAGAGTTCGAGCAATTCTGTGACACAAACGGTTATTTGTATGAGTTTTCCTGCCCTAGAACTATATAACAAGATAGAGTTGTGGAACGTAAGAACAAGACTCTATCTGAAATGGCTAGAATAATGTTGAACCAGTTTAGTCTACCTAGATACTTTTGGGCTGAAGCTGTCAATACAGCGTGCTATATTCTTAATAGGGTTCTAATTCGACCTATATCGAAGAAGACTCCTTATGAGTTATGGTTTGATAGAACACCCATTGTTTCTTATTTCAAGATATTTGGTTGTAAATGCTTTATTCTTAATACTAAAGACAACCTGAGTAAATTTGATGAAAAGGCCGATAAAGGTATCTTTTTAGGTTATGCGGCAAAGAGCAAAGGGTACAGAGTCTTCAACAAGAGAACCATGATCATTGAAGAATTAATTAATATAAAGTTAGATGAACTAAATCAACATTTAGACGATGGCGATAATGAAGACGTGATTACACCAAGTACAACTATTGCAAAACTTTTACACAAAGATGCAGATCCTTCACACCAAGCACCAGCTGAGTCTTCAAGCAAAGAAGCCAGAACCAGCAATCATAAGGATATGCCAAAAGAGAGGAGATTCTTGGCAGATCATCCAAAGGACTTAGTAACTGGTGAGATTACCAAAGGTGTAGGTACTCGTTCCTCTAATAAAGATATAGCTTCTTGTGTTACTTTTGTTTCACAGCTTGAGCCTAAAAACATTAAAAAAGCATGTAGTAATAATTTTTGGTTAGATGATATGCAAGAGGAATTAAACTAATTCGAACGAAATTAAGTTTGGAAACTTTTGCCCAAGCCCATTGATCATCCAGTCATTGGCACCTGTTGGATATTCCGAAACAAACTGAATGAGAATGGTTTAGTGACTCGTAATAAGGCTCGACTCGTAGCTCAAGGATACAATCAAGAAGAAGGTATCGACTACGATAAGACTTATGTCCCAATTGCGAAATTAGAATCCATTCGCATGTTATGTGCATTTGCATGTTTTTATAATTTCAAGTTATTTCAAGTGGATTTTACAAGCGTATTTTTGAATGGTTTTATAAAAGAACAAGTTTATGTAGCTCAACCTCTAGGTTTTACTGATTTCAAAAATTCTGATTATGTTTTTAAGTTGAAGAAAGCCTTATACGGTTTGAATCAAGCCCCTCGTGCTTGGTATGATCATCTAAGCTCTTTCTACTTGACAACGATTTTTCAAAGGGAAAGGTTGACACTACACTATTTATAAAATCTTTGAATAACAATCTTCTTTTGATTCAAATCTATGTAGATGATATTATTTTTGGATCCACTGATGAATCTCTTTGTCAAGAATTTTCAAAGTGTATGCAGAATGACTTTGAGATGAGCATGATGGGAGAGCTGAAATTCTTTTTCGGACTGCAAATCAAACAAACCAACAATGGGACGTTCATAAATCAAGTAAACAACACAAAAGATATATTAAAGAAGTTCGACCTGGAAGCAGTCAAACCACTTAGCACTCCAAAGGCGACTTCAACCAAGCTTGATATTGATGAACAAGGCAAACCCGTCGACATACATAAGTATCGAGGTATGATCGGTAGCTTACTGTACTTAACTGTTAGTCGACCAGACATTATGTTTAGTGTTTGCTTGTGTGCACATTTTCAAGCCAATCCTAAGGAATCACATCTATGCGCAGTTAAGCGTATCTTCCGATACCTTAAGGCACTTCTTCTGTCGGCTTATGGTATCCTAAAACCACATCATTTGACTTAACCGGTTATTCTGATGCTGATTTTGCCGGATGTAAAGTAGATAAAAAAGTACCAGCGACACAAGTCATTTTTTAGGAAAAGCCCTAGCCTCTTGGTTTAGCAAAAAGCAAAATTTTATCGCATTATCAACAACTGAGGCTGAGTATATCGCCGCAGGACGTTGTTGTGCACAAATTTTGCGGATGAAGCAAACTTTAGAAGACTTTGGATTGCATTACACATACATACCCATTTTCTGTGATAATACTAGTTCTATTAATTTTACTAAGAATCCAGTATGTCACTCTCGTACTAAGCATATCGAGATTCGACATCATTTTCTTAGAGATCATCAACAAAATGGAGATATAGACCTTGTATACATAGACATACAGAATCAATTGGCTGACATATTCACAAAACTTCAAGCGGAAGATCGTTTCAATTATTTACGTCGAGAATTAAGAATTTTAGATGTCAATAATATTAATTAATTTTATTTTATTAATTAATTTATTCAATACTCAGTAACTGTTTTTGAGACAAGCCTACAAAGAGTTTGTCTGTCACTACGACTACGGTCAAAGCGAAGCGGTACGTAATTGTTCTCCGGTGAACTCCCGTTAGCTGGGACAATACTCCTACCGCTAATCTGAAACAGATGCTGAGTAAAAAAAATTAATTTATAAAATAATATTAATTATATTATTTAAAGTTTAAAATTACTAAACTTTGAATTAAATATTTGAAATGAGTTGATGAAAAGGATATGGACCACAAATTTTATTTTAAAAACCCAGGAGAACCCTAGGCGAATTCGGTCCGAGTTCGGTCCGAATTCGGCCAGAGTTCTGTTGGTGCTATATTTTTTTTAAGTCAGAACCCGTGGCCTTCTCCTCTTCATTTTTTCCAAACTAATTCAACGTGTCACGACCCGCACCCGAGGTAAGGGTACGAGTGCATAACAGCGGCCAAGCCTACGCCGCAGAAATGGCGTAGAACGCTGTCTAGGTCTACTATCTATCAATAGTTATAATATCAAGACCTGTCGAGAATGGTCAACTCCGAGCGGAGGACACGCAATGACAATATAATATACTCAATCACAAACTCTAAGAATGACGATAATAAAACTGAAAGATAAAGACAACAAGATTTATAAATATCATCCTGAAAATCCAACACAGAATAATACGAGTCCAAAATCTCTGAGTCAACAATCTCAAAACAGAAAACTAACAAATAATAACAAGCCGAAGTAATCTGGAGACAGAGTCCAGTACTATACTAAAATCAGCTAAACTATACCAAGGCCTCATCTGCTAGAGCTAGCCCTTGCTGCACTAGGGTATCCAACTCTATACCAACCACGTCACGAGGACCGTAATAGGTAGGACACTACTCATCATCATCTGTAATATTTTCAACAGGTCCAGTCAGGACGGGAACGAGTACAAAATCTCAAACAACAGTTCTTGTTATACAATATTGAAAATATAGCAGTAGATAGAGAGAATATACTAGGTAAAGTAGAGCGTACATGCATCCTGGCAGAGTATATCAAAACTGTAATGAGATAAGGCAAGAGAACAATGTATAACATTACGAGATATGGAACTGCTATCTATGTGAGTTTAGCACTAGTTTCAACATGTGATCGGCTTAGAACTTGATACAATGTTTGGCCTGGCTAATCATACGTGAGTATATGATTAACACTATACAATGAGGATGATACAATGATACTGTGGGGTATTGATCACATATCTACGCTAACACCCCCATCCCTGACTAATATAGTGGATCCAACCATGATACATTATGATACGCATTCTCTGTAAAGTAGCTCTCTTCACAGGAATCGTGTCTATACAATAAACAAGGAAGACTTGCACAAGGCATACCATATATAAGAGGAATAACATCTTATGACGGGATCCAGACAAATATCAATCTGTGTGAACAATGTGTCAAGAGAACAAGGATATCTACACTAATACTAGAAACAAAGACGATATCATAAACAGAAATATTATCAGAGAATGTACTCGCCTGTCACCCTGTATGACTGATATGAATAGATGTCCGAACAGGTGTCACAGAGTCCTATTTAGAGTAAAACCTGTTATTTAAGTACTCAATTTGAAATAATGGAAATCTGCAATACAAACTACATGATTCTAAGTCAACTAGGTCAAAGTCAACTCTAAGTCAACTTTGGTCAACTGTCTAGGTCGAACTAGGTCAACTAAGAGTCACACTATGGTTTACAAGTCTAAATAGGCCTAGTGTCTATTTCAAGGTCAAGTCCACTTATAGTCAACTCTGGGTCAACCTTCAAGTCAAACTATGTCATATTAGGTTATACTAGGTCATAACAAGTCAAAGTAAGTCAAACTAGGTCAATCTAGGTCAAATTTGGTCAAAAAGTCAAGATTGGTCAACTAGGAGTCAAACTTGGATTAAACTTGAAATCAATCTAGGTTTTTCCCATGTATCACATCTATCTATATATCACTATAATATATGAAGTAAACCCTCTAATCTCATCCATAACCTATAGACTAAACCTACCCTCTAGTATTAATATCTAACTAGTATCACATCTAAGATACTAACTTGGTTTCCCAAACCAAGATACCAACTTGGTATCCTACTCAAAACTCTAACCCACACTCATACACTAACTCAAATCCTAACTCAAACTTCTAACTCAATTTCTAACCTAGACTCTAACTCACTAAACACACACTAGACACACACACACACACTGAATAGGAGATTGGGGAGGGGAAGTGGGCTGCCAAAGGGGTGGCAACCCCCTGCTGCTGCTGCTCCTCCTTTTCTTCTTCTTCTTCTTGCACTCATTTCTATCTCATTTCAATTCAATTCATATCATTCTTTATCCCATTTAAATTCATTCATTCATTCTTTAATTCTTCACTCACTCTATTCCAATTTAATTCAACATCCATTTCATTTCAATTTCATTCATCCTCCTTCACTCATCCCCTCATCTCACACACTCAAGGCAACCAACCCAAGCAAAACTTGGCCTAGGCAGGTGCCAAGCCAGAAAGCAGCCAAGCAAGGCAGTGGCCTATGCTCACTGCTGCTTCCTGTACTGCTGTCAAGAGCAATAGCTACTGCTGCTACCTAAATTCAGGTATCCCCAACCTGAGATTCATGAAACCCCACTCTCCAAAACCTCTCACACACACCCACAACTCTAATATACCAGTTAATTCCTTAAACTGGAAACCATATTGGATACTCACAACCCTCAAATACCTCAAAACCCCATTCATCAACTACTCCTAAAACAAGTTAACACCCATAAATCTGGAACTAACAACACACCGTATCAGTCTATATGTTGTCGAACCCCCAATCCAAACAACAAACCAAACAAATTCGAAACCCAACATGAAATAAATATGAAACACAAAACTAAACCCTGGTTCATAATTAAAACTTATTTGAAAACCTCAGTTCGAACTTACTCTTTCTAAACTTATTTTGAGAACTGTTAACAGTACATGTATCAGTAAAATCGATATGTAAACCCAGTTCAATTTAAAAACCTAAAAATTCACAACATCCACATCACAGTTATTAAGTAAACTCATTTGAAAACTAGAATTTGAATCCAAACTTTTGAAATCATTTGGGAAACATTTGAAAACAGCAACAATTTATCAGTGTATCAGTAACATGAAATCGAACCCAATTTTTAACCCAAAACCAAATCAACATTCGTGTCAGGAGAGTATTTCGTGTCGACCCTGGGGTCATGTGTGTCCACATAGTGTCATAATCGTGTCCAAATCGTGTTCCAGTACGGGTCGAACTGTGTCACGACCCGCACACTACAAGAAAAATGGCTTTTCTTGACGGTTTTTCCCCGTCAAGAAAGACTTTTCTTGACGGTTTTGGATCCGTCATCTAGGCCCCCGTCAAGAAAAGTCGACGCTTTTCTTGACGATTTTTTATTTGTTTTCTTGACGGTTTTAAACCGTCAAGAAACAAGCTTGTCTTGACGGTTTTAAACCGTCAAGAAAACAAACAAAAAACCGTCAAGAAAAGTGTCGACTTTTCTTGACGGGGGCCTAGATGACGGGTAATGACCGTCAAGAAAAGTCTTTCTTGACGGGAAAAAACCGTCAAGGAAAATATTTTTTGATGTTTAAAAACCGTCAAGAAATGAATTTTTTTTGACGTTTTGCAATCGTCAAGATAAACATGTTTACAATAATATCAATATATTCCAGAATCCAATTACCAAACACACATAATATCAATATATGCCAGTTACAACACACACATAATATTATAATACACAATCTTTTTATTGATCACAAATACAAAGTTTGTACATCACAAACATCCAAGAATGATATATACAAAGTATACAAAAATTCTTCTCAAGATTGGAGGAAGAAGAGTACAATGAATCACAAGCATGACCATAATTATGATGATGATCCTCAAGGTGATAATATGAGCTTGATTTCCTTCAAGAGTCTTCTCAGGATTGTGGACGAAGGAGAACAACCTGGTTATTGTCAAGAACAAACAAAGAATCACATACTAAGGGCTTAAAGAAAATTTATGTATGACTCAACATATACAATACATAATGCAAACTAACATGCATGGATGCATACATGACATAACTAAGATTAGAGTGCTCAATATTTCTCTTGTGCTCTAAGCTTTCCAATTTGGCAAAAAGGGATATTTGAGAATGAAATCAGCATGTAAGGATGAGTTGAAACTTTAATCTTCAGTTGTCCATGACATAGATACCGGTATATTATTTTATTAAGCATGAAAGGTAGCATGCATGACCAAGAAGAATGGGTCAAGTTTTATAAGTCCAGGAGTGCCTTCAATAGGTCATGATGTAATTCCATTGACCCTAATATCATAATTAGTTCCCCAAAAATGACTGGCTTCACAAATGGACTCAGTTTTATGAGTCACTTCCCATTTTACATTATTTTAATTTTTATGGGAAATTTCTAAAAACTATTGCAGCCTTGAACCTTGACATCTCCCTAACACGCCAAAGGCCTTAGCCAGTAGGCTTCCCCATCTTAGTCACCAGCTTGCAATTTGAAAAAAGCCACATATTATTTTCTAGAGGATAAGCCACCAACTAATGTTGCACAAAAAGACAACTCAACAAGTGCTTCGTGACTGAAGTATAGTGGAGAGAATTATACTGATGTACTTCAAAAGTAAATTGAGCCAGAAAGTATAATAGATGTTATACCATATCAACATGCAACAAAGTATACTCACATGTTCGAAAGCCAAGGTGACAAATCCTCCATTGCCTGATGCTCCGTTAACATGAATATCTAGCTTACGAAAATGTTTGATGGTTGTTTCTACACTTCTTGCCACATCCTCCTGCTTGCACAGATCGCCTTCAAGCCCAACAGCCTGTGTGACATAAATGAAATATTTTCATTTAGCTTCATTGCCACATCCACCTGTAACATTATAAAACTATGTAGTTCTAGTTCAATATTTTCATAAATGAAATATTGCATCTAGTCTTATGGACATATCAAGAAAACTAGCAAGTTCATGGGGAAGTATTTTATCACATCATTAGAAGAAAGCAAAAGGTAAGGTGATGGTCTGATGGCCCAATGCACCCTGCACATAAATCTTGCAACAAATTTCAAGTACCAATCATATAACTCTAGTTGGCATATGTAAGAAGAAAGGGAAAATGAATAGATTCCAATTAAGATGCAAATGGAGCCCTTAAAATTGCTACGTGAAAGACAATAAACAACTTCCTAGTTTAGAAATGTGTCTGAATAAAATATTAACTAATAGAAAGAACAATACAAATTGGGTGGTATTGGTAGTATCCTCCTACAGGACATTAATTATGTGGGAAAACACATAATAAAGCACTATGTAAGTTTAAAAATACATCAAACAATCTCATAATGTGTGTAGTATGAGTACTATATGTGGATTATGAAACTATAACTATAAAGTTGTTTGAAATCTAAAATTATGATGAACAGAAAATAGTTTATCGAGCCAAATAGAGAATCCTTTATATGGGATAGCTGATGTATAGTTGTTTCAAGTTTATGGAGTTGTCTTTGCTAAAGGCATCAATGATGTTATCCTCGCCAAGTCCTTCAAGACTGATGTCTCGACCATTTAGAATGTCAAGGCTGACCTTGCACCTAAGGCCTAACCTTGCATCTCTATTATGTCCTACTTCATATGCATAACGAGTACTTGGAGCCAATTGTTTCTTAATTTTATCGAGGAATGCCTATATACAATATTTATGTCCTACCCAAGGGCTTATTTTTAAGAATTTTTTGTTGTTACCTTCACTCATGAAACAAACCAAACAGTTCTAGAATATGCACAATATTTCAAGGGTATGTTGTTGCTGTTGGTCTTGCTCCCTTTCCTGCTACTTTTTTTCCTTCTGAGTTAGGACTAAATTGTTGTAGAAGACGTACCACCTCATGATGCTAGGACTAAACATATGTTACCACAATTAATATACTTTTTAAGAAGAACATCACTAGTATTTAACTTGTTTTGATGAAGAAGCCATATCAATTTAATTACCAGTCCCGCATAATATCCTTAACCTTATTTTAAACATGGATATCACCTTCCAAATATCCTTCTAAATACTGGGCCTTCTTAGGAAAATTTCTTAGATAAATGATATAACTTGCTTCTATTGACATAGATAATAGTTAGTTGTTTAACTAAAACAAGATCAATATGAATTAAAGCTCATCTAAATACTTGGTACAGTTTCCAATGTTGTCAAGTATGTTTCCTGTTAAGATATTGTTTCTCATATAACTGAAGAAACAAAGTTGGTAAGGAACAAGCAATGAAGGTAAATACACATGTAAGTCACCACATTGAAAGGAATCATGGAACTCACAAAAACCATAGCCTTGTCAGTTGGCACATATCAGTAAAGTGGGTTCCTTCTAAATTGTTCTCTTGCAGTTCCTTGAAAATTACTCATCTAGCATTAGTACAAGAACAACACATACTTTTGTTGACTACAAATGGAACAAGAGTCTAAAAAGGCAAAATCATATGGCCCTCCAACTTGCTGATATTTTTCAACCCTACTTGTGTTTCTTTAGGTGTGTGATTCCCCAATTTATTCTCAAAACATTGACTTTTCTAAAAAAAATCCTAGCTAACGTATAGTTCTATTACATTTCACTGATTCATAAAACTTATATTATATTAAAATTTCTTATCCTACTTCCCCAAAGAAAATGAATCACAAATGATAACAAGCTGAGAACGTTCTCACAAGCACTATAAAACTCTATTCCAGAAAATACATGGATATGAGGATCGTTCCAACCAATTTGCAGAACCCAAACGATAGCATCAGAACGTGTGTCTCCTAATTGTAGGAGACACAGACCAATCATCATCGACACGCATATATGAAATAGCAAAACCAACCCAAGAGTTTCAGAAATATACCGAAGGGCAAGTCGGAATCCGAAGGGACGCCTCGGACTCGTGCTACGTGTGCGGACACGGACGTCGCCTCGCCGTGTCGCGGCTGCGATCATCGGGTCGGCTACGGGAAGCACGCACGGAACGGGAAGCGTCCACGGGAAGCACGGGCAGCAAGGTCGGCTCTGCGGGGAAGCACGGGAAAAGCCGACGGGTCGGGACTGAGCCGAAGAGCTCGCCGGAGCTAGGGTTTCCGGGGGGGTCGGGATGAAGAATATGGGAGAGGGGTTTAGGGCTGTGGAGAAAATCGGGGTCGGAAAGGAAGGGGGAAGAGGGAACGCTTGAGGTCGGCTGCGGGGAAGAGAGGGGAGACGGCGGATTGCCGAGAACAGGGTTAGGGCACGGTCGGGAGGGCTGTGGAAGTGGGTGGCTGACGAGATGGTCGGAAAAGAAGCTAGGGAAGAGGGCGGAGGAGAGGGGGAGACTTACAGGCTCGGTCGCCGGTCGGGGTTCGCCGGCCGGGGGAAGACTTCCACCGGAGGGGGAGCTCGAGAGGGAGAGGGATGGGGAAGGAGGAAAAGAAGTATGTGGATGTGAAATATATAAGAAACCCTCGATTCCCAAATTTTGTTAAAACCGTCAAGAAAATTTTTTTTTTGAAAAAATTACGAAAATGGCATCTGAAATGTGCGCGCCTTTTTTTTTTGCACATGCATTACTTGACGGTTATCAGCAAACCGTCAAGTAATGCAATGGGTTTTCTTGACGCTTTGTATAAAACCGTCAAGTAATATGGTCAAATTTTAATATATAACAGAAAAATGGGTGTTTTGTTGACGTATGTCTAAAACCGTCAAGATAACTGCTTTCCTTGACGGTTTTGACCATACGTCAATAAATTGACCGTCAAGAAAGGTCATTTTTCTTGTAGTGGCACCCTAGAGTAAGGGTACGAGACGTGGGTACGTCCAGCCTACGCCGCAGTATCGGCGGTAGAACGTTGTCCTAGGTCACAACATCTAGCAATAATATAGTAAGCAGTTTATACCCCGAATGGGGGTGACATGATAAAAGTAAACTCAATCACAACTAAGGAAGAAAAAGCACGATATGATATAGAACTCAAAGAAATACAAATGATAAAATAGCAGATAGATAGATAAATAAAACTGCTAAAATGGAAGGAATCCCAAGTACAAACAGAGAGTCTTAGTGTCTAAGATAAAAACATAATCCCAGATCCCAAGCATCATATGTACAATCATCCATAGAATACTGTAAATAAAAACATCCTAATCTAAGGGTGTGTCATCCACAGCTAATGGGACCTGCTGCTGGTCCAGGTCCAGGCACTCATCTAAGGTAGCACCATAATAGGTATCCACACCAGCCTCCTTCTCGTCCTCTATAATATTTTCAACAGGTCCAGTCAGGACAGGAGCGAGCACAATACATCTCAATAGTTTATAGCAGGTTAGAAAATATAAACATGCAGTAGAGTAAGATACAGGAAACTGAAAGAAGTATGGAATATAAACAGAAAAAACTATAATGAAAATATATATACTGTAATAGAGAACTAACAGTGGCGAGTGAGTCAGAGTACAATATAAACATGGGAATGGCATAGGAGATTCTGGGAACTACTATGGAGTGATTCTGGGAACTACACTACTTGGATATTATTCACATGTTTACTTCTACTCCCCCGTACCCCCAATCAATACACAAGGATCCAGCCAGGTTATGTTATGATTCCATGCAAAGGCCCACAAGGGGTGATACATGGATAGCCCATAAATAGGTGATTCTGGGAATGCCCATAAATGGGTGATTCTGGGAATGCCCATAATGGGTAATTCAGGGAAGACTCTGTGATCATGAGAGTACATGTCACAAGTGATCGATGAACCATGAAGCATAGTGATACACCATGTAAGTGAAACACACAGAACATGTAGTATACGATGCTCCCTGAGGGGATAACATCTCAAGAATGGATCCATATAGTACTAATCCGTGTTACCATCGTGACAGCATCAAGTAAAGTAATCTAAAACAGGAAAATAATTATAACAGGATATGAAATGATCATAGAATGTACTCGCCTGGTATCTGAGTGTACAATATGAAAGTACTATCCGAGGAGTGGTGTCTGACTCCTATTTAGAACAGCACAAGTCACAACAAGTCCAGAATGGTAAAATGAAGTACTACAATGCATTCTACATAAATCTTGGTCAATCTAGGCCAATGTCAACTCTTGGTCAACTCTGGTCAACCCTAGAAGTCAAACTAGGTCAACTATGGTCAAACTAGGTCAAACAAGTCTACACTAGTCTAGCAAGTCTATTCTAGGTCTAATAAAGCTATACAAGCCTAATCTAGGCTCACTAGTCAAACAGACTCACATATATGCCATAGGCTGTATCATGCCTATTAGCTAACCTAACACATGACAATATATATACCTAAACATGATACACTCTTGATGTGTTTACATAACCTAATACATAACACATGTATATATATATTACATATATATAGTAAACACACATACACATAATATATGATACTTAAATGTATATATATACATACATAACCTATACATCCATTGTAAGTATCTATATTAGATACATATATACTAGAGAGGGATAGAAAATAGAGAGTGAGTGTGTGAGTGCAACATGATTGTGTGTGTGTGTGATGGTGTGTGTGTAAGAGTGGGCGAACTGTGACAGGAAAAATAAGGAGTGTGTGATGATGATTCAGGTTTGTGTGTCCTGATACATGTGTGTGTGTACATGTTGGAGTGTTGGGAGGGAAAATATAGGCTAGCAGTTTCTGAACAGTGATAGGAATGCATGTGTGTGTGTGTGTTTTTAAAGTGAACTGTGTGAGGGAAAGAGGGGACACAAAGTGTGTGTACATGCGACAATACATAATCTGAAAATAGTGGATCAAACTTAAAACAGTGATTCCCATATCAGTCAACCCAGGTTTCAGTCCAACCAAGTAACAGTCCACATATAGCCTAACTCAGATTTCAGGTTTTATAAAACTCAGGAAATCAATTCAACCACTAACTCAGATTTCAACATGAAATCAATGAGAAAGAAAAGGAAATCAAATCATTAAACCTCCATAAATCTCAGGTTCAACCTATCTCAGACTTGAGTTCATAATATCATGAAAATTCAGAATTCAAATCTCAGTTTTGTAAAACAGTCCAACTCCCTATCACCCCCATTTTCGAAATCAACACACCATCATTTTAACCCAAATTCGACACACCAGGTAAATAACTAATAGAAAAAAAAGTTAGGGATTTGAATATGTGTTTTACATCACTTAACTTAATCAAAACAACTGACAAAACTCATATTTAAAAATTAGAAAATAACAGTGGATAATACCCGTATCAGAAAATTTGGGAAAAGGAAATTTGATGATCAAAATCAAACTAAATTAGGCTATCAATGGTTGGTAACATAAATACAACATGTGTTCGTGTCCCACAATGGGTTTAAGTCCAAGCAAGAGGACATAAACGTGTCCAATCGAAATAAAAACCCAATAGTGCACACAGACACATCAAATAGGCACTGCGTCGTGCACAGGTGCACGCGTGTCGTGCACTCGACACAACACAAACTAGGTCTCGTGGTTGTGTCCACACCTAGGTTAGGTCTAGGTGCACGTGTCCAATTGGCCTGCAACATATCCACAGTGTCGTGTGTCCGAAATATAAAGCCATATCAGTGGCTAAAACAGACTGTGCACAGAACAGTGCTAACCTAGTGCGCGATTGATTACTCCCCAACCCGAGCATGAGACTCGATGAAACTTTGGGGGCATGATGTCAGTGCATGCCCCCTCGAGTCTACCAAGTTTTGTGTCAGTTGATCCCGTGTCGTGTCGTGCAGAAGCCCCGAGTGGCAGGGGATGCACCCAGGCCGCGCACGCGTGTCCAAACACATATGTACGAGTGTCAATACGACAGGACACGAACTCGATGCTGACTCAGAGCAATAGAAACGTGTAAGAGACACTAAAATACAATTTTCCATTCAAATAGTTTCACAAAAATAAAACGATGGGCATTTCGTCAAACACTTACACGTATCACTTATACGTGTCCGATACGGACACGTACAGGACACAAAAATCTACAAAACCTATTCCTACAGGACTAGGACACTTAGGGCTAGGTATTCATGCAATAAAACCTAATTTTAATGGGTGGATTAGGATTTTACCTATGGTGTTCTCCAACACAAAAACTCCTTGAATGAGGATTCCTAAAAGCCACCAAACTCCTTCAAATCGATAGAAAACTGAGATAAACAAATTCCAACAGCAAGAAAACATCAATTAAAATCTATTACAATTTGTTTGGATTAAAAAAGAGTTAAAATGGATTTTTTAGGGATTTATGAAGTTGGGAAAATACCTCTTTCTAAACTTGCTCTTTCCCAAAGAGGCTAGCCCTAATGGAAGAGGATATTTATAGGGGGGTTCTCAATGAGGGTGTGGTGGCCGACCACTAGAGATTAGGGTTAGGGTTAGGCATAGTTAATGGGCTTTGGGCCTCTATGGCTAGTTGTTGATTAAGGGTTCAATCACAAGTCATGGCTTATGACTTAATAATCTAACTTAAGTCAAATAATCAAACAATGGGTCAACTCTAGTCTAACTAGGGTAGCATGACCTAACCAAGTCCAAACTCAACTAGGGTTAGCTCCTAGGTTAGTCTACCATGGTCATTGCTAGTCAAAGTCAACCTAGTCAACCCTCATTCAAACAATTCCAAAATAATTTCTAAAAATTCCAATAAATTTAAATAAATTATATTAAATTCAAATAATCCCAAAAATGACAAAAATACCCTCAATCGAGAAATGTGGTAGTGACAAATCTACCCTTCTTAAAAGAATTTTGTCCTCAAAATGGAAAGACGAAATACAACTAATGAGAAGGATAAAAAGTATACCTCACGGTCCAAAAAGATATGGGTATCGCTCGCGCATCTTATCCTCCCGCTCCCAGGTAGTCTCTCCTAGAGAATGATGCCTCCATGCGACGCGTACCAAAGCTATCACCTGGTTCCTCAGAACCTTCTTCCGTCGATCTAGTATCTCCCCTGGCTGGTCTGGATAGCTGAGAGAATGTCCAACCTCAATCTCCGAATGATCGAGCACATGGCTAGGGTCAGCCACGTACCGTCTCAACTGTGATACATGGAATACGTTGTGGACCCCTACTAGTGCAGGTGGCAAGTCTAGCCTGTATGTCACGTCACCGACTCTTTCGCTGATAACGAAAGGGCTGATGAGCGCGGGTTAAGCTTTCCGCCTCCACCAAAACGTATCGTACCACGAGTCAGAGTTATCCTCAAGAAAACCTGGTCTCCGACCTAATCACAAGCAAGGTCTCAATTATTTATAATAAACGAACATGATTAATAAAGCACAAACAATCAAACCTAAATCTAATCCTACTCTAATCTGTACCTCAAACTCCAAGGGCCTTCGGTGGCTATCGGCCCAGTACCGATGTCTGTCCTGTGCCACGCGAAGTCTGTCCCTGATGAGCTTCACCTTCTCGGCTGCGTCAACAACCATCTCTGGCCCCAGTAAAGCTCGCTCACCAACATCTTCCCAAGATAAGGGTGTACGACACCTACGCCCGTACAGAGCCTCGAAAGGTGGCATCTCAATGCTGGCCTGGAAACTGTTGTTGTAAGCAAACTCCACCAAATGAAGATGATCCTCCCAGAAACCTCCAAAGTCCAGGACGCACGTCCGCAGTATATCCTCAAGTGTCTGAATAGTCCTCTCTGACTGTCCGTCCGTCTGGGGGTGGTATGCATTACTAAACTTGAGCTAAGTGTCCAAGCTAATCTGCAGGCTCCTCCAGAAATGGAAAGTAAAGCGACTATCCCGATCTGAGATGATGCTGACTGGAACCCCGTGAATCCTGACTATCTGCCGCATATACATCTCCGCCAGCCTCTATATAGACGTACCCACCTTGAATGGCAAGAAGTGGGCCGATTTGGTCAACCTGTCAACGATGACCCAAATCGCATCTTTCCCTCCAGGTGTACACGGCAATCCTGATACGATGTCCATAGTGATATGCTCCTATTTCCACTCGGGAATGGACAGCGACTGCAATAATCCACCGTGCCTCTGCCTCTCTGCCTTGACCTGCTGACAGACCAAGCACCTAGCCACGAAGCGAGCCACCTCCCGCTTCATCCCGGACCACCAAACATGCTCCCTCAGATCTCGGTACATCTTGTTGGCACCAGGGTATATAGAGTACTGAGATCTGTGGGCCTCCTACAAAACCTGCTTCCTGAGCTCTCCGCTGGGCACACATAACCTGGAACGGTGCCTCAAGGCACCATCATCTGCAAGAGAAAACTCGTCGTCCACCAATCCTGCTCGAACCTGCTCTCGGAGACACCGCAGAGCAACGTCCTCAAACTGAGTCGCCTTGATCCTCTTCACCAAGTCTGACTGAATCTGCATACCCCATAACTACATCTGTACCCCGGGCACGATCACCTCAATCCTAAGGCTCTCTAAGTCTGCAAGAAAATGCTGATCCATGGTCAAACACATGGCTGTCGGATACCTACTCAAGGCATCGGCAACCACGTTGGCCTTAACTGGGTGATACTGAAGTAGGATGTCAAAGTCCTTCATCAACTCTAGCCATCTGCGCTGCCTCATGTTTAACTCCTTCTGAGTGAACACATACTTTAAGCTCTTGTGATCTGTGAAGATCTCCACCCTCTCCCCATACAGATAATGCTTCCACAACTTCAGAGAAAAAATCACCGCTGTCAGCTCCAGGTCATGGGTAGGATAGTTCTTCTCATAGGGACGTAATTGCCTGGAAGCATAGGCAATCACCTTCCTATGTTGTTGCAACACACAACCCAGCCCCTTTCCTGAAGCGTCACTATAAATAGTGAAACCACCTGATCCTGAAGGCAATGTCAGAATCGGAGCTGTCGTAAGCCGCTTCTTCAACTCATCAAAAGCTGCCTGACACTCCTCTGACCAAACGAACTCAGCATCCTTCCGGGTCAACCGAGTTAACGGTTCTGCAACCCGGGAGAAATCCTGCACAAATCTCCGATAATATCCTGCCAGTCCCAGGAAACTCCTGATCTCTGCAACTGAAGTCGGCACTGTCCATGCCTCAACTGCTACAATCTTCTTGGGGTTAACTGAGATACCATCTCTAGTCACCACATGCACCAAGAAGTCCACCCGGTCCAAAAAGAACTCACACTTGGAGAGTTTCCCATAAAGCTGCTCCCTTCTGAGAGTCTCTAGCACTATCTGCAGATGCTCCTCATGCTCCTCCTCAGTCTTGGATTATATCAAGATGTCGTCAATGAACACCACCACAAACTGATCCAAGTACTGGTGGAACACCTTGTTCATAAGGTTCATAAACACTGCTGGTGCATTGGTTAGCCCAAACGGTATAACCAAAAACTCAAACTGCCCGTACTGCATCCTGAAAGTGGTCTTGGGAATATCATCCCTCTTCACCTTCACCTGGTGATATCCCGACCTCAGATCAATCTTGGAAAATACTCGAGCTCCGCTCAACTGGCCAAAAAGATCGTCGATCCGCGGCAGTGGGTATTTGTTCTTGATCGTGAGGCTGTTGAGTGCCCTATAGTCAATACACATCCGTACTGACCCATCCTTCTTCGGCACAAACAACACTGGTGCACCCCATGGCGACGAACTCGAGCGGATGAAGCCCTTGTCCTGCAGCTCATCCACTTGCTTCTTCAGCTCCACCAGCTCACTGTTGTTCACTCGATAGACATGCTGGGAGATGGATTCTGCTCCTGGAACCAAGTCTATCGAGAACATTATGTCTCTATCTGGTGGCAATCCTGGCAACTCCTCTGGGAAAACATCCATATACTCTGCTATCAAGGGGTGTAGAATCGCCTGCTCCTCAACCGAGACTCCACAGAAGACTCCGCTGCTCTACTCTGTCTGACGTCTGGAGTACTCGAACTCTGGCTCCCCCGGTGCTCTGAAGAGAACTCTACCCCCTCTGCAATCAATGCTGGCGTGGTGCCTGCTCAACCAATCCATGCCGAGTACTATATCGTAGTTCGGCAATGACATTACGAGCAGGCTCACCTCCAACTCACGGCCTCCCAAAATAACTCTCCGACCCTTACAAACATCACGTATGAGGATAATGCCCCCCTCGGTCGTAATCTTGTAAGTCCTAGGCAACGATTCAGCTATGATACCGTGTCTAATCACAAAAGATACTGATATCAAACTATACGAAGCACCGGAATCGAATAATACAAAAGCTGGACTGGAGTCGAGGAGAATCGAACCTGCGATCAGCTCTCCTATCACCTCTGCATCCTCAGCCGCCATGGCGAAAGCTCGCCCCGGCTGGCCTCCCCTGGCCTGCTGCTGGTGCTGAACAAATCTCTGCTGCTGGGTCGGCAGGGCTGGTCCCCTGTGCTGGCCTGCTGCTGCCCTGGCTCCTCCTCCCTGAGCTGCTCGTCCCGTGGTCAAGGTACACTCCCTCATCTGGTGATCTCCTGAGCCACATACCAGGCGCTTGCCCAGCCTCATCCTACACTCGTTCCACCCGTTCCCTGGCTTCTTACAATAAGCACAGGTGGTGGCCTGCTTGCCTCGGTTCCTGCTGTTGCACTGGCTGGTGCCTCGGCTGCTGAAACTGTTGCGGCTGGAACCTCTGCTGCTGCTGGTGGTGCTGCTGGTGCTGCTGCTGGAAATGTGGCCTCTTGGCCGGTCCTCCGCTATTGCTGCCTTCCTGGGAGTCTTACCCCCTCTTGAGCCTAAGCTCAAGATCATCCTCTGCAGCTATTCGTCCACCAGGATCTCCTTATATGTAGCGCTGCGGGCGTTCTTGGTGTAGGACTTGACCTCCTTTACCAAGCCCTTTCAGAACCTCCGGGCCTTCATCGTCTCTGACAAGTCCTTCATAAATCTGCTCAGGCGACAGAACTCTCCTGCGTACTCCTCTACGGACTGGCTCCCCTGGACTAGGGCCTCGAACTGGGTCTCGAGGGCTCCCAGCGCTGCATCTGGAAAGAACTTCTCCTTGAACAGCTTCTTGAATGCTGCCCAAGTCTGTCCTGCTGTGCCAACCCTCGGGTCGGTCTGGTACCATGTACGGGCCAGGTCCTGCATCATGCTGGTCGTTGCCTCTATCTGGAGCTACGTCGGGATATCAGCCAACCTGAAAATCTCCTCCATATGCTCGATCTACTCATCGGCATACAAGATCCCCTCTGTCCCTCGAAAGTCACTTGGGTGCATCTTCTAGAAATCTTGGATGCCCTTCTCCTGCGACTGGTGCGGCTGTGGGGCTGCCACTGGCTGAGCCACGACTCTCTCTACTGTGGTCACTGCCAGCTCAATGCCTCGTGTGAGCTCTGCTGTGTGCCTTTGCTGCTGGGTCTGCTGACCCTCCATGTACTGCCGGAAGAAAGCTAACAGCTGAACGACGTCAACTGTCCCTGCAGGTGGCTGCTGCTGGAAGGGCTCCTCTACGATGACTGGGTCCTGCCTCCGAGCCGGTGGAGACATACCCCCTGCTGCTGCTGCTGGAGCCTCAATACGAACATAGGTGGCTGGAGCTGCAGTCTCATGTCTCTGCTGAACTGGCTGAGAGGTAGCAGATCCCTCTATAGCATCTCCATGAATGGTACGCTGCGACCGAGTCTCTACCATCCTGAATATAGACAAAACAAGAGTATCAATTTCTGAAAAAGAAGCGATATAACAAAGGCGGACAATTAAAATTCAAAGGATCAGCTGACAATAGGATTTAGATGGCAATAAAATATTTTTTCCTAATGTGATTGAGTACCTTAAAAATTAATGTCCTATATCCTACTGCAGGCTGTAATGATATTCTAGTTCGAATACCACTACACTTCTAATCTAGACCTCCATGGGCCACCACTAAAAACGTGTCACGACCCACAGCCTAGAGTAAGGACACGAGACGTGGGTACGTCCAACCTACGTCGCAGTGTCGGCGGTAGAACGCTGTCCTAGGTCCCAATATCTAGAAATAATATACTAAGTAGTTTATACTCCCCGAATGGGGGTGACATGATAAAAGTAAACTCAATCACAACTAAGGAAGAAGAAGCACGATATAATATAGAACTCAAGGAAATACAGATGATAAAATAGCAGATAGATATATAAATAAAATTGCTGAAATGGAAGGAATCCCAAGTACAAACAGAGAGTCTAAGTGTCCAAGATAAATACATAATCCCAGATACCAAGTATCAATATGTACAATCATCCATAGAATACTGTAAATGAAAACATCCTAATCTAAGGGTGTGTCATCCACAGCTAGTGGAAGCTGCTGCTGGTCCAGCTCCAGGCACTCATCTAAGGTAGCACCGTAATGGGTATCCACACCAGCCTCCACCTCATCCTCTGTAATATTTTCAACAGTTCCAGTCAGGACAGGAGCGAGCACAATACATCTCAACAGTTCATAGCAGGTTAGAAAATATAAACATGCAGTAGAGTAAGATACAAGAAACTGAAAGAAGTATAGAATATAGACAGAGAAAACTGTAATGGAAATATATATTGTAATAGAGAACTAACAGTGGCTAGTGAGTCAGAGTACAATATAAACATGTGAATGGCATAGGAGATTCTGGGAACTATACTATGGAGTGATTCTGGGAGCTACACTACTTGGATATTATTCACATGTTTACTTCTACTCCCCCGTACCCCCAATCAATACACAAGGATCCAGCCTGGTTATGTTATGATTCCATGCAAAGGCCCACAAGGGGTGAAACATGGATTGCCCATAAATAGGTGATTTTAGGAATGCCCATAAATGGGTGATTCTGGGAATGCCCATAAATGGGTGATTCAGGAAAGACTCTATGATCATGAGAGTACATGTTACAAGTGATCGATGAACCATGAAGCATAGTGATACACCATGTAAGTGAAACGCACAGAACATTTAGTATACGATGCTCCCTGAGGGGATAACACCTCAAGAATGGATCCATATAGTACTAATCCGTGTTACCATCGTGACAGCATCAAGTAAAGTAATCTAAAGCTGAAAAATAATTCTAACAGGATATGAAATGATCAGAGAATGTACTCGCCTGGTATCTGAGTGTCCAATATGAAAGTACTGTCCAAGGAGTGGTGTCTGGCTCCTATTTAGAACAGCACAAGTCATAACAAGTCCAGAATGGTAAAATAAAGTACTACAATGCATTCTACATGAATCTAGGTCAATCTAGGCCAAAGTCAACTCTTGGTCAACTCTGGTCAACCCTAGAAGTCAAACTAGGTCAACTATTGTCAAACTAGGTCAAACAAGTCTACACTAGTCTAGCAAGTCTATTCTAGGTCTAATAAAGCTATACAATCCCAATCTAGGCTCACTAGTCAAACAGACTCACATATATGCCATAGGCTGTATCATGCCTATTAGCTAACCTAACACATGATAATATATATACCTAAACATGATACACTTTTGATGTGTTTACATAACCTAATACATAACACATGTATATATATTATATATATATAGTAAACACACATACACATAACATATGATACTTAAATGTATATATATACATACATAACCTATACATCCATTGTAAGTATCTATATTATATATATATATATATATAAAATATATATATATATATATATATATATATATATATATATATATATATATATATATATATATACTAGAGAGGGATAGAAAATAGAGAGTGAGTGTGTGAGTACAACATGATTGTGTGTGTGTGTGATGGTGTGTATGTAAGAGTGGGTGAACTGTGACAGGAAAAACAAGGAGTGCGTGATGATGATTCAGTTTTGTTTGTGCTGATACATGTGTGTGTGTATGTGTTGGAGTGTTGTGAGGGAAAACATAGGCTAGCAGTTTCTGAACAGTGATAGGAATGCATGTGTGTGTGTGTTTTTAAAGTGAACACTGTGAGGGAAAGAGGGGGACATAAAGTGTGTTTACATGTGACAGTGCATAATCTGAAAACAGTGGATCAAACCTAAACAGTGATTCCCATATAAGTCAACCCAGGTTTCAGTCCAACCAAGTGACAGTCCACATATAGCCTAACTCAGATTTCAGGTTTTATAAAACTTAGGAAATCAATTCAACCACTAACTCAGATTTCAACATGAAATCAATGAGAAAGAAAAGGAAATCAAATCATTAAACCCCCATAAATCTCAGGTTCAACCTATCTCAGACTTGAGTTCATAATATCATGAAAATTCAGAATTCAAATCTCAGTTTTGTAAAACAGTCCAACTCCCTATCACCCCTATTTTTGAAATCAACACACCATCATTTCAACCCAAATTCGACACACCAGGTAAATAACTAATAGGAGAACAAGTTAGGGATTTGAATATGTGTTTTACAGCTCTTAACGTAATCAAAACAACTGACAAAACTCATATTTAAAAACTAGAAAATAATAGTGGATAATACCCGTATCAGAAAATTAGGGAAAAGGAAATTTGATGATCAAAATCAAACTAAATTAGGCTATCAATGGTTGGTAACATAAATACAACATGTGTTCGTATCCCATAATGGGTTTGTGTCCAAGCAAGAGGACACAAACGTGTCCAATCGAAATAAAAACCCAACAGTGCACACAGACACATCAAATAGGCACTGCGTCGTGCACAGGTGCACGCGTGTCGTGCACTCGACAAGACACAAACTAGGTCTCGTGGTTGTGTCCACACCTAGGTTAGGTCTAGGTGCACGTGTCCAATGGCCTGCAACGTGTCCACAGTATTGCGTGTCCGAAATATAAAGCCGTATCAATGGCTAAAACAGGTTGTGCACTGAACAGTGCTAACCTAGTGCGCGATCGATTACTCCCTAACCCGAGCACGAGACTCGATGAAACTTTGGGGGCATGATGTCAGTGTATACCCCCTCGAGTCTACCAAGTTTCGTGTCAGTTGATCCCGTGTCGTGTCCTGCAGAAGCCCCGAGTGGCAGGAGAGGCGCCCAGGCCGCGCGTGCGTATCCAAACACATGTGCACGAGTGTCAAAATGACACGACACGAACTCGATACTGACTCAGAGCAATAGAAATGTGTAAGCGACACTAAAATACAATTTTCCATTTAAATAGTTTCACAAAAACAAGACGAAGTGCCCATTGGGGCATTTCGTCAAACACTTAAACGCATCACTGATACGTGTCCGATACGGACATGTATAGGACACGAAAATCTACAAAATCTATTCCTACAGGACTAGGACACTTAGGGTTAGGCATACATGGAATTAAAACCTAATTTTAATGGGTGGATTAGGATTTTACCTATGGTGTTCTCCAACACAAAAACACCTTGAATGAGGATTCCCAAAAGCCACCAAACTCCTTCAAATTGATAGAAAACTGAGATAAACAATTCCAACAGCAAGAAAACATCAATTAGAATCTATTCCAATTTGTTTGGATTAAAAAGGAGTTAAAATGGATTTTTTAGGGATATATGAAGTTGGAAAAATACCTCTTTCTAAACTTGCTCTTTCCCAAAGAGGCTAGCCCTAATGGAAGATGATATTTATAGGGGGGTTCCCAATGAGGGTGTGGTGGCCGGCCACTAGAGATTAGGGTTAGGGTTAGGCATAGTTAATGGGCTTTGGGCCTCTATGGCTAGTTATTGATTAAGGGTTCAATCACAAGTCATGGCTTATGACTTAATAATCTAACTTAAGTCAAATAACCAAACAATGGGTCAACTCTAGTCTAACTAGGATAGCATGACCTAACCAAGTCTAAACTCAACTAGGGTTAGCTCCTAGGTTAGTCTACCATGGTCATTGCTAGTCAAAGTCAACCTAGTCAATCCTCATTCAAACAATTCCAAAATAATTTCTAAAAATTCCCATAAATTCAAATAAATTATAATAAATTCAAATAATCCCAAAAATGACAAAAATACGCTTAATCTAAAAATGTGGTAGTGACAAACTGGTGTCAGAGACAGTGCAGTGCACTATCTCGTGTACGCGTGCAACACTCAATAGGACACGGCGTATCCTATCCTAGGTCTCGTGGTCGAGTCTAGAGCTAGGTCAAGTCTAGGGGTTCGTGTCTAACACCCTGAAATGGGATAAAGTATCGCCATGTTCGAGAATCAAACCCGTGTCAGTGGCCTTTTACACGCGCGCGTGTGTGTGTGCACGACCCGTGCGGTCGAGATATCTCCCAAAATACTCGATAATTTCTCCTAAAATTTTGTGTGCTTAATTTCAGTGATTGCCCCCTCATGTCCATAAATTTTTGTGTCATAAGATTCAGTGTCGTGTACGCTATCAGTATCGAGCAGCAGGGCAGCCGCACGAGCCCCGTGCGGTATCTCGTGCTGTATGTCCGAGCCCAATAACCGTGTCCAAACTTACCTAATTTTGACTCAGTTAATTTGGGTTGTGATCTACACATAATATGCTTCCAAAATATATAATTTGTTTTGAAAACTAAGAACAAAAAGTCCTATGAGGCATTTCATCGAACACTCATTTAAATACACCGATACGTGTCCGATACGGACACGAAATGGACACGATTTTCTACCAAACTTGGGCTACACCTAGGGGAACCCTAAGTGGATGCATCTATGAAAAGAAATTTCGAATTTATAGGTGTTTGTAGGGTTTTACCTATTGAGGGTGAAACCTCAATAAAAAGAGCCTCGATTTGACGTCTTCCTCGATTTGCTACAGTTCAAACGTCCTTCAACCTTGCCAGCAAGCCTCCACAAGTCTCCTCTACTATTGGGGATGATGATGCAATTGATTTGACTCAATTTGGGCTCGATTTGGATATTATGGGAGGAGATTAGGGAAGAACAAAGTAGGGTTTCAAGAAATTGTAAAAAGAGGCAAAGGCCTTCTTAAGGATGCTTTATAGGAAGGGGGGCACTTGATGGCTAGTCATCTAAGGGAATTAGGGTTTTTTTAGTTATATATGAGTGGCTAAGATCATTCCACCCAATTCCAAGCCTTTCTATTGGTTCTAGGCTTTCTTTTCACAAATATCCTAAGAAGAAAATATCCTACTTATAAATATCTAGATATTACTAACCTTGGCACTTAGTAGGAATGTTCTAACCAAGATCCTAACCTCAAGACTAATCTAGATTAGGTTAATCTTCTAGGTTAAGGCTTAACTAAAAGATTAGCACAATATTTAATTAATCAAAATTACAATTTCACAAAAATATCAAAATGACCAAAATACCCTTAGGCTAAAAAGTTGTAATTAGTCATCCTAATCACATGACTAGGCTCCCTTGGTCATGGTTAGTCTCTAGGCTTAGCCAAACTCTAGGGTTACACTAGTCAATCATCAAAATCACAAGTCGTGGTTTTAAATAGTTTTAAATTAACTAAAAATCACCAAAATTATGGAAAACTGGGAAATGACAAAATTACCCTTGATTTTGAAAACAGGCAGTTACATATCACAGCAGTGGAAGCAGCCGAAGTACCGCCAAACTCTAGCTATTCTCCACTTTCTTTCTTCCAATCTACGTGGAGATTTCTATCCAAAATTTGGATTCGTGCGGTGAATCGCGTCCTCTACAACATACTTGATTCTCGAAAGGTATAACTCCTTCTCTCCTCCACTTTTAAATTCTTAGGGTTACTTAGTTTTGGAAAAGAATACCTACGAGATTCAATCCTTTCAAGAGGAAGAAGACTAATACAATTGAAAAGGCATCGTCTTCTGATCCGAACACGGATTCCCTCTTGTCCTTGTTCCAATCAGGTGATGGCGTGTCGGATGAGTTTAACTTCAAAACTCGTGACCAAGTATTGCTTTGGTATGTCGACTTTGCTATGCGTACTATATGCACAGGCGTTCCGATTAAATGGACTGTATTTCCTGATCACCGTCCTTTCTTTGAGGCAATAGGGTTACACCATCTCACTATCCTATAATTTGCTACAGCTACTAATTCCCTTAGACTATTCTATTGTAACTTCGTGTTAGACACTTTTACCATAAGAATTCGTGTTGGCAGGATCGATATCGAGTTCGATGATGTATTTCTAGCAAAAATCCTTGGTATTCCAAACGAAGTTGCCCCGCTCGATGACATCACCAAATTTGACTTTCCCGAGGGTACGACTCTTGTTAGTTTCAAGAATAAGCTTTGTGCGCCCGCACGTGCTCGTCCTAGAAAGTTCAAGGCCAATAACTTGAACTTGTTTAACTACGAGTTACATCATATCATCTATTCCACTATTCTTCTAAAATCTACTTCAAAAGATGACGTCACTGTACTAGAACTCTCTGACCTCTATCATATTCTTAAAGGGATTCCTTTTTCTGCTTCTAAGACTATTATCCAGATGATGGGTAGATGTCGAGGAAGAGAACGCAACCTCTCTTATGCGATGCTTATCCCACGCATCTTTCAGCATTTTGACATAGACTTATCCACGTGCGGTCTGGACCCTGAGCCTAAGTTTTTCAAGCTTTCTCGTCGTAGCATTGCCACTGCTCCTCCACCTCCTGCACCTGGTCCTACTGCACCTGTTCCTTCTCAGACTTACCCTATGACTTTTGAGGGTATTCATCAGTACCTCTCGGATCTGCAGACTTTCTTTTTGACACTTCCAGGGAACATGAGTTCCGTGACGTGACTCGGTTCCAGGCTATTGCCAATTCATTTGTCGATTTCCGATTTGCTCAGGCGGGTCATTCTGCTAGCTCTCTTCCTAGAGACCCTTCTGTAGCTGGTTACCGCATTTATGATGAGGCGGTCCACTCTCTGTAAGAGCCAGGGAACGATTACGATTGGTATCGTACTTCTGGTGCTACTCCACACACCTCTGGTACTGGCACATCTGGAGCTGGTCCATCCGGACATGGTGGACATGCTGACACTGCAGATGATGATGATGACAATTAGGATGATATATGATTTGTCATACTTTTGAGACTGATGTTATTGTCTTTGTTTACATGGAAATGCTCCAACATTCCAAGCTAGTATCAGTACTCTTATTTGGTTATAATTTGTGACTTTTTTGTCTGATGGACATGTTGTATGCTTTCTTCAGCATTTTATTCAGTTTAGCATTTCTCATAGCATTATCTTTTATTTATGCTTCCATTTATACTGCCTGTGAAATATTCTCTGCTTATCATATTTTTTCCTGTCTGTGACAACTATATGATGCCTGTGATAAATGTTTTTATATATCCATATTTT